>JAAQPF010000645.1:0-29931 GCA_013396165.1 Fusarium globosum
TTTTTTTTTTTTTTTTTTTTTTTTTTTTTGTTCTTTTTTTTCTTTTTTTTTTTTTTTTTTTTTTTTTTTTTTTTTTTTTTTTTTTTTTTTTTTTTTTTTTTTTTTTTTTTTTTTTTTTTTTTTTTTTTTTTTTTTTTGGTTCGACGAGTGGAAACTAGAGACCCTGAAAAAGACCGAGAGAAACCCATAAACTAATGCGAGTAATAACAAGACGCTACTGTAGTAGTATCATGACATCGCATGAGATTGGATCGAGCCCTGCATACGTGCACCATTGTCGCCGCACTGCGGGCATCCTGCTCCGCTTAGACGCTCACCGCTCGTCTCATCTAATCAGTTGCCTATTACTACCTATCCTCTCTTCTCTTCTTTTTAGCCGTGATGCGTTGAACTCTCCTCGGCTCGGCATCTGTTTTATTATTCGTACAAGCGCCCACCAATCATTGGACCCTTGGACACAGATAGCGTGGGGTGTGTCTTGTGTCCCCCAATCCATCCCCAATCTCTGAAAATCGAGATAGTACATGGTATTGGCTGGCTTATTATAATACCAAGCAAGCTCTTTGCAACTTCTCCAGTGATAAGCAGGATCGCCAGGAATAAGAGGTCATGTTATGAAAAGAGTATTCTATAGTTCGATGACCCCAGTATTCTTATTCAGGGACTCTTGGTACCTCCTTTTATAAAGTATTGATCTGCAGCGTTACCTCATTCTGCCTGCATAGTCCATGCAGGTTGTCTGTGCTCAGTCAGACAGGAATAAATAAGGTGATTCTTTGATTCTTCTTCTTCTTTTTGGTACAGTAAGGAATCACCTCACAACATCTAACCGATCCGTTCAGCCTATCTGTAATTATCTGCCCAATACCAAAACAGCTTGAGAATAATTACGACCCTACTCTTTTAGCGAGCCTCAGTCCGAGATAAGGGCCCGGGTTCTTTCGGAATTGGGTTT
This sequence comes from Fusarium globosum, assembly GCA_013396165.1. NCBI lineage: Eukaryota > Fungi > Ascomycota > Sordariomycetes > Hypocreales > Nectriaceae > Fusarium > Fusarium globosum. The sequence continues at coordinate 956 of JAAQPF010000645.1, forward strand.
TCAGTTGGTGCGCTTGGCTATTATAGTGGGGATCCCGAACTTTCCCCTTCTCCAACTTGCTAGAGTTGGAACCAGAAAAATCACGGCAGGGACGCTTGAGAATCTGCCCACTATAAACCAATTCTCCATTTTGCGCGGCTCTGTCGGACATCATTCACCGATGCTCCCACTTCGTCTGCCCTGCCTCGGGCCTCTGATCCGTCAGGCCTGGCCTGCGATCATAAAACGTCAACCCAGAATTCAACGTTAGTGTAGAGGTGAAGATCTCAAACCCTTGATAGAGCCGCTCTTGCGGAGCCAGTACTGAACCGCAGTCGCCCACCTAACTAGACTACCTCAAGAGGTGCAGTGTCTGAGGCGCTTCTACAAGCCGCCTTGAGCGGATTAATGGATATTGCAGCCGCTGTTGAAACCTCGGTCTTCAAATATGCCGTAATTTGACGCAAGCTCATGAATCGCGTACGGGATCTTCATCCTATATCGAATATCATGACATAGCGTTCTAGTTTTACGGGGTATTTGACACTGCCGCTTTGCATCATGAATCAACATGACAGGTGAATAAGTAATTGCAAGCCATTATGAGGTTATTTTCGACGCAAATGAGCAAGGGAACCGGTTTGTTGGTTCTTCCCCGTTAATTGTTTCATCATTCCCTCCGTCTTCCCCGGCCTTGGGCATGCTCTCCTCCGGGGAAAGGTACGTACTCCCGAGCCGGGGTTTTGCCCGCCCGCCGATCCGTCCTCCGGCCTGTAGCTAAAGCTTCAACCTCCAACCACAACAAAAAACACAAAGCCCACCGAGACACGGCCAACAACCCCGGATTCGCCATGACGTCTGCCGTCGACTCTCCGCAGTCGAGTCGCTGGTTTGTCGTCCCGGGACCCATTCGAAACCTGTTCAACCGCTTCCCCCTTCACGTATACAGCCCCGAAGGCCTCCCCGCAAGGTCCCCCACCAGCGTACGCCAACGACCGGCCCTATATGTTTTTGTGGCAGATGAGGATGCTTTGACAGGGAATCCGAGCTATAATCCTTCATGTCTGAAGTGGCAGGTGGGTTTATAGTTGAGGGGCGCGAGTCGATAGAGGCATTGTGCTAATGCTATCTCGACAGACGGTGTTGAGAATCGCTGGTATTGACTTCGATATCGTACCTTCGAATAACCACGCTTCGCCCTCAGGCGCACTGCCCTTTCTCCTACCACCGGCGTCGCAAGTTTCGAAGCCCCTTACTGGCGAGAAGATTCACAAATACGTGCGCGAGCACGCTGTCCATGAGCTATCAAGCATCACATCACCCCGCCTTGAGGCCTACCAAGCTCTCCTGACACAAAATATCCGACCAGCTTGGGTATGTACATCACCGTCACAAAATTGGAATACATGCTAATATGTTATAGCTATATGTTCTCTACCTCCTACCCGCCAATACCCCTCTCCTTAAAAGCCTCTACCTTCCTTCCTCTATGCTCCTTCGTGCGCCTCTCCACCAGACACTTCACGCCGCGGCCACTTCCGAAATACTCAAGACAACACGACGTGCGACGATCTCGCCGTCACAACTTCTAGTTGACGCCACAACTGCCCTTCGAGCACTATCATCCCTACTAGGAGAGGATAAATGGTTCTTTGGTGCTAATGGGCCAGGCTTGTTTGATGCAGACGTGTTTGCATACACCTATCTGATAGATGAAAACGCTCTTGCTTGGCAGGACAAGTCATTGAGCCAGTGCTTGGGAGGACTGGATAATTTGAAGAGGCACAAGGAACGGCTATACAAAAAGTGCTGGGGGGTGGACACATTGTGAATCTATCAGGATGCCCATTATCCAGGAGGATATTTTCATCCCATCGTCGTAGGGAAGACGAGACACGTGCTGTATAAATATGTACTATATATCGCAAAGGAACTGGCAAGGGAAAATAGATGCGGCCAAGCAGCCAGCGCAGAATCCGGTGCCTGGAGGAATATGCTGAAAATCGATTTATCACTGATCGTCGACATTGGTCTTATCTATGTGCCGGGCATTGTACAACCCGCCGTTCTTTGCCTGCAAGAGGGGAGTTGTTGACCTGTTATCCATGAAGCCATCCCCAATCTCTTCACCCGTCTATAAGAGTTCATTGGGAACACAGAACCTCCATACGAAATGCGTTGTATCGACAAAGTGCCACTCTCAGACGAGCGCAGTATCTTACAGGCTCGTGTGGTAAGAAGTGAGCAGAAACAGAAAGCAAGAGAAACTCCATACTCATAGCATTACCCTGTAAAACGCCGATGACCATAAAACCCCGAGAATGCAAGCCGGCAATGAGGCAAAAGCAGGCATGTCGGCGACGCCGGAATCAGTGTTGTGGAGGTTGTGGGATTCCCTTCAAGACATCGTTTACTGAAGCAAATGCTCCCTCGCCACCGTCTTGGCGAAGGTCTTCAAGAAGCACGCAGGTCTGAGCATAAACTTTCTCTAGTGCTGCTCGAGACGATTTGCCGAGGGATACTGCTTGTTTGTTAGTATTGTCAACAACTGATATATTCCTCTGTCAACTTACGTAGAATGGCCGAGTTTAGTTCCTCCGCAACAGTAACTCTACCATTCCTATCCAAGAGGTGGCTGACTTGAGGCACCTTGAGCGGGTTTTCGTATGCCAACAATGCCCAAATCTCATTAAGTGCCTTACTGACCTCTACCCGTGGGTCATTGGCGTATTGTTCCTGGAGTGTCCGTCCGTATTCCAGCATGTTGCGCTCAAGCTCTGCAACCACTGTATTATTCTCACCACCATCGGCATCCCTCGAAGTATTTTCGCTACCGTTAAGATCTAGATCCATCGTCTGAGGTGTGGGGTTGTTAACATGCCCGTTACCCTTGGTCTCATTGCGCATGTTGAGCTGGGCCGCCTTTCGCACCAACTCGATAAACTTGCGACATTGCAATCTGAAATAGACTTGCTCGTTATCCTTTAAAACGTGGGGATAGTATGCATTGGTATACTTGAGCGCCCTGTCAATATCCCCTTCGAGGATTGCACGCCGGATCCCTGTGTTGTGGTCAGAAGTATGACATGGCAACAAGAAATTGTGATCTTACGTTGGCGATTATTTGCGTCTTCGTCATCTCTAATGCTAACACCGTCGACTTTGACTCCGGGGTCAAGGCTTAGAGCTTCTTTTTGCTTCTTCATGTCTTCTGCAAAAGCCCGAGCTGTACCAACGTAGCCATCATGTTGGAGGAACTGGAGAACAAGTGCCTGGATTACATCGGTTTCGCTCAAGTTTGGGACGAGACTTGACGTGTCTGTAGCTTGAATATCTTTCTGGACTCTGTCGCGCTCTTCCTAAAAGGGCATTAATTATGCATCATGCTGTGTGTGGGGTGTTACACAGGCCTACCCGCATCATGTCGTCGATGTTATAAACAAAAGGGGTTTGTCCAAAATTGACTCGGATGGACTCGCCGGGCTTCTTGAGGCTAATCGCTGGGTATAGCCTACCTCTGTTAACATCGTTGAATGCCGTGACTATTGCTTGTTAGCAAGGGACGCAAGATGACCTGCTTCAGGAAGCAAGAAAACCGAGGACCCCCTATCCTGAGTGATAAGAGATTCAGGTAAATCCAGTGCAGACTTAGATGCTCATCACTTAGGATGATGACAGGCCTAAGTTTTATTAATTTAGGGTGGGCTTGAGAGGCCCTGGGGCCAGTCTTTTCGTCCCCCAGGATAGAGGCCCCAAGTTTTCTTACTTCATCGGGCTGTTGGTGTGCATACACATACTTAGCTTAACTCCATTTTTGGTGAAGAAGGCGGTGTTCTCCCTGAAATTCACACCACAACCAATCACGTCATATGCGTTGTATCCAGGGCCGTAGTGTTTTCCTATATTTGATCCTGCAAAACATCGCCCGTCGTCGCCGTGATAGCCCCAGGCCTCGGGCTCCCAGCCAATAGGTCGTGACAGATTGACGTTCTTGGTTGCAAACCCAATACCTATAGTCGCATCGTCGCGTTTAGCTGTTGCTATTTGCACCTCGAAGTAATAAATTCCACACTGGGGGGGCATGTAGTGGTCGGCGCGGACTGCACAAGCCATGTGGTCTTGGTCGTGTTGGTTTTTAGATCCGATGTACTTCACAGTACAGCCGTCAGCCTGGATCTCAATGCCTCCCCACTGATCATCCTTGTTCCATTTTGTTGGCAAAGGTGCAAGGTCATCCTCCTCCTCAAAGGCCGGAGGGCGCTCTATAACAGTGTGCGACATGCCTCGATGCGAACCGGGGGGCAAAGGATGCTGATTGAACGTAGCGGAGTGCTGGGATAAACCATTCGCTGGAGTCGAATCGCGGCGGGACTGAACCTTAGCTTGGTGTGCCTCTTGGAGTTTCTGGACGTATGTCGAGCTCTCGAGATAAGATGGAATAAAGAAAGTCTCGTCCTCGTTCTTGGAATTATTATCAACTGCCCCAGATTCCACAAGCATGTTAAAGGCTCGTGAGAAGGACGGAAGACCAGTTCTCCGAGCGTTCGTCTCAATCCCAACAGTTTCCATGATGGTATTCGTCGCTTCGGAGCCCAGAAGGTTGAGCTCGCCGGATGCACTGAATATCGAAGTACGGGCAGGATGTGTATAAAAGTTGGGAGTATTGGCGATAGACGAGTTATGCGGAGGAGAGAAATGAGCGTGGCGAGTGGATGGCGAAGCTGGTTCGGGACGAGCAGACGAGCGAGAAGCTTGGTGAAGGGGACTTGCCATGTCCACGACAAGCAGAAACGAAACAGCCCGGCTAACACCTAAGGTACCTTGGTAGTAAGACACCCAACAGCAAAGGCAGGTGAGTTGACTGCCAGGTGAAGCCCTAGGATGGGTTTCAGCGCAGGCTTGAAGTGGGGGTGTGAGCTATAGCGTAGTCGGTAACAGTCGTAACAGTCGTCTGGGAGGTGGAAGCACGAGCTTCGGATGCGTCGACAAATTACCGGCAAGTCTGACAAAACGGAGCAGAGAGTGAAGTAAATAAACAATAGCAATAGACTCAAGTGATCTTGCAGTTGGGGGAACAAGTCGACTTATGTACTATAGCGGTGGGTAATTGTAGGAGAAGACGAGTGGATGGTGATGGTGATGGTGATGGACGGGGCGGGTAGAGGTGGAGGTGGTTCCCGTCAGAACAACAGCGCGTCACCGTTACCACTCGCTAACTTCTAGCCAGCTAAAGAGACTCAGGTTAAAAGAAGAGGAAGAAGAGGAAGATACGGATGTATCTGAAGTAGGAATGACTCGTCAATTAGCCATCATTAATAGGTTAGTAGTCAACATGAATCGAGTCTGGTTTGGCGAGAAAAGCCGATACTGTACATATCACATCACTCATCATGGCTACCAACTTGCGCTATCTATCACGAGGGTCACTCTTCTCCCCCAGCGGGTATAGTCCTGCCTGGCCTGACTTGACCTTGTCTGTTAAGCTTTCACCTAGCAAACAGCTGCATTAACTTAACAGTGGAGGCCCAGCTTCCCCGCTGCCGGGCCGGACCCTTTCTAACCTGCATTGCTCCAGGTCCCCATGCAAATGGAATCGCCCCAACATGGCCAAAGGCTGAGGCGTGATAATGGACGATAGCACGATAGCACATGGTCCTGAACCTATTTCTTGCAGCGCGTTTCCGTGTTCCGAAAAAGAACATTCGAGTGATGACAGTAGCAATAGCAAAACCTGCCCTGCCCTGGTGCAGAAACAAGTTGAGGTTTCCTCGCTCATAAGTTGGCGAGGTTATTTGCTGACTTATTCCGGTGCCTCCAATGAGCATCTCCATCTCGATATGGATATTCCAGGTTGGTTTGGGTTTCGGTTTCAAACCTGTTCGCTCAAGCCCCTCCAGGCATCATTCATCAGCCACCATTTTTATCCTAAAAAGCAAGATCCCACGATTAACCGCAAACCATTCAAAGCACAATCAACCAAGTATCAATTGAAATCCAGGGCAATACAGTTACACTTTCATCCCCTACCATAGTCAAACGGACATGAAAGTCACGGGACGCCTCTGGTATCGATGACTAAGCTTTGTGAGCTCCCTGCGACCACACCACAACATCAAGACATGACCCCGATGAGAAAGACGAACCAAAACGTATCCACAGTCTGGCCATTGGGCCATCTCAACCCCCGAAAACTCTTCCCCGACCGCTGGATTTGAGAATTCCCTCATGCAAGAGATCATTACTCGTCGAAACAGGCGATAAAATGAAGACATGTGACTTTGGCTCCAACATTGCGATCAATCATATTACCTGATGAGAACGCTTAGAGAATCATTCTTGACATGAAGAGCTTTCTGCCACGTCTACTTAGAGTCATCGCGAGATGGCATCTGCGTCACAGCTTCTTTTAGACCTACGTGGCGCGTAATCTCAAAGGGTGAGCCATTAACGACTGAAATTATCGACACTACTTTTAGATAGGCTGCGACAAGAGCACAACGTTTGCAGTAAACAGCGGATTAGCGCCCGTCTTCCAAGCTACGGGCGCATGGATGGTAGAATGACAGATAGCATATATACTTCAAGAACAAATATTTGATTGCTCATTTCAGAGAATTACCAGAGTATATCTAACATTACCCCATCGTAACAGCAATTGTACATCAAAAATATGCTCCGCCAGCCCCGGTACGGTTTAATGCCAATCCTTTTCCACAGCGTTCCATCCTCGCTGTTCCGTAACGCCCAGCGACACCAGCGTCGCTTTTTTAAAAAAACATAAAAAGATTCCGAATGAATGAACGGTCATGCTCAGTATGAGAGCATCTCAGTCTCACTGACGAGCCAAGGATGAGTTGTCTGCCAACCTAGAACGCCCGCAATATCTCGCGCTATAAAACATTCTCTGGTATCAGAGCCAAACGAAAAGGGAAAATATGTAGCATCGTAGAGTGATTTTTTATGAAGCAGCGGCGATAGCAAGAGGTGCCGGCGACGAGGCGTGGTTACTGGGCGCACTTTGCATCTCCACGTCGTTGGCAGTATTGCTGTTGCTAGCACTGTTGCTCTCGTGGCCGTTCTCTTTGTTCTCCTTACTGCTGCCCTCGGCTGATGCAGCAGTAGAATCCTCGGCGCTGGATTCGGGGGCCTTCTTTTGAGGTGCCACCCAGCGAGGAATCTCCCATGCCACACCGGTGAAGCTCTTGAGTTGGAATCCACCCTTGGCCCATCGGCGACAGGGTTTGCCTGAGCGATCGAGAGCGCGAAGTCCGGCGTTGATAGCCCCTTGATTCGCTTTGGGCCCCAGCTTGTGACCTCCGGCGGGCTTGGAACCTGAGTGATCGATCGTTCCGTCCTCCCTGGGAAGAGTGGTCAGTCCAATGTTCAGATATGTGTTGCGGTTGCAAAAACTTACAGACGGGGCTTCTTCTTGGGGCCAGGCTTTCCTCGAGGCTTGGGGACACCATCTATTGTACCGTTGGCGCCAGCGGCAGATCGCTTGACGCCCTTCTTCTTCGGTCCATCGGTAGGCGGTCCCATAGCCGAAGGGGCTGGTGTCCCGTCAGCGGGAGTTGCCTCAGGAACAGGAGTAGCGGCGTTGGAGTCCGAGGCATTGTCGCCATTCGTGTTGCTGGCTGGTGGTTGCGAGCCAGAAGCGGACACGGCATCGGTAGGTGAGTTGGCGTTGGCTTTCATGTCCTTGGAGGGAGATTCTTCCTTGATAGAGTCGGGCGCGAGCAGAGCACGCAACTTGTCGGGCGACACCTTGCGAGTGACAATCAAGCTGGCCTTGGTGCTGGACTTGCGTCGCGCGTCGACGGACTTGACTGGAGGAGCCATGGTGTTGAGAGAGGTCGATGTTACAAAGAGCTGATGATGATGCTATTGTCTAGGAAGGGTTGTCTGACGAAAAGGTGATGTGTGGTGCTGATTGATGATATTTTGCAAGCGGCGAAGGATAGTGGAAGAAGGTTAGGGAAAGGAGCAGGATTTGAGAATGGACTGGTGACGGGAGAGGCGGCAAATAACCAAAGACCCGGTGGTGATCCCGTGGTGGACAAGACGTGGTCAGGGGTGGTGGGCTTTTGGGGCTTGCGTGGAGCGAGTCTTAGTAGTAGTAGTGGGAGATTTATTAGGAGGAGCTGAGTTGCGATCACAGACAGACAGGTCGGTTTGTCATTCAGCCTGGTGCCGGGCCAAGATTGATTTCAGGGTGGTGATGATGGGTTTGCGGTGGTGAAAAGTGGAAATGAAAGTAATGGAACAGAGGGCAAAAGCCTTGTCTTGTAAGGTTGGGGTCTTGGTATTGTTGTCATTTTGGATTCTGGAGCTGGGGCCGAGGGCGGCGCACAAGGAGAGGAAAAATCGGTTGGGTTGGGTTGGTTTGATTTCCCGCGTTTCTTCACACTCACTCAGTCAGAGCAGGAGCGAGAGCAAGTGGCAGTGGCAGTGGCAGACGAACAAACTTGGGGATTTCAGGCCCAGGTCCAGCCCGTCTCCTCTGTTACCAGATTGAGTTTAGTGCCACTTCTGCCGCATGGCAGGGGTACCGCTTCTTTCCAGCCAATCAACGCCCCGGTATGTCCTTAATCTCTCTCAAAGCAGCGCCTCGAATTCTATTGTTATTCCACTCCTCCTAGGCGACTGAGCGAACTCAGCGACCGAAAGCTCGTTTCAATCGAGTTCCCACGGTCACTTCATCGCCTTCAGCCCCCGAATTGTCCCTGCAATCCATCAGCGATGATCACCACGTATTTTGATCGCCAAAGAGGCACGAATTTCATTGCCTCACCTTGTCAGTAGCCATTTCATCGCTAAATATACACAAGACTCTTCACGGCTTCATGTTGCGATGCTCTGTAATGGTCACAATGACCCTGATCAATATTCACATATATTGAATAACCGATGAAACCGACAAAACTCACCTCAGCCAACTCGGAGAGCACTGTAACTTCCATCTGGCCCTTTTTATCCCCCTCATTCAGTCGCATTTGCGTGATAGCCCTCCCTTAGCCCGCGATGACAGTTCAATATCACTCAGCAAGCCCCTGCAATAATCAGGGTGGCGGAACTCTACGATTCAATTCACCTGCAGAATAACTTGGCATTGCTTTTTAACTGCCACTCGGATTTCTCTGGCCTGTCTAGGGAGGAAAAGAAAACTCAGGACCTCGATCCCAAATGATAGAAAGACAAAAAGACAAAGGTAATATAGGATAAATTTAGGACACCTTTTGCTGGGTTTATTTTGACCCACTATCTTCAGGTTTGATCTTGTCTTGCTCCCTGAGGCTTTTGAATTCAAGTCTGATTCCAAGTGGTCAAGTCCCTTGAAGTTTCATCTTGTGCAAATCATCATCGAATACCTCACGATCCTTGCAGACACGAATAACAGTAAATCCCGATTAATATTTACCTTTGAAGCTTTCGGTTTCTCTATCCAAACTTTCTCCCCCAAATGCCACATCGCGTGGTTACAATTATCCACCTGTGGTTGTAAAAACTTACTCTGGTGCAACCGAGATCCATTCGTAGTTTGGTGGTACCGAGCGAAGTATCCCGGCCGAGAAATTAACTTACCTGACCAAGACCCAAGCGTCGTCACGACTCCGCCAAACAAATCTTGTGTCCAATTCTGCCTTCCGTCATCCGTGATGCACCAGAGAGATTCCGCTGCGCATTGCCTCGATTCCCCGCAGCGATCAACATGACGGACGGGCTGCACTCGGCAACAATATCAAGAATACCTGCTTCAGCGCATAACCACGCTACATTTGACTATCCATATGATTCATTTGGGGTGTCTACAGAGAAAACTAAGCGTGACACTGCCTAAATTGCCCACTCACCACAGGAATGAAAGGCTTCCTTGGTCCGCGGTGAAACAACAAGTGTTGATCCATTCATTGTATGCCCACCCGAGACTGAGACACCATGGCAAGCGTTGCTATCACGATAGTTGGAATGTGTTGCTCCCCTACAACCTAAAGCCCGTGACAAAAGGTATATCATGGTAACCTGTCAGCCAGCAACGGACTGCAGAGCATCGCACATTGTTTATTCCATTCTTTTCCATCACCAAGTCGACACAATGATTCGGTTGTACATTCTTCTCTGGCTTCTACCATGTCTCTTCCTCACCACCCCATTCACCCATGCGGCCCTTCTCCCTCGTCTCAAAGCTTCGTTCAGACTGCCAGGCGTAGTCTTCAGTGAACCGGTGGCTCGATCTTTCAAGGTGGTGCCTTTCAAGGAGCTTCCTGGGGAATCACACCATGGTCATGGACTTCGCCAAACTCTCGGCCTTGTGAAGAGATTGGTTGAAGACCAGGACGATATGGTTGAGGTTACCGAAGAAGCTCTTCAGAAACTTCTGGATCAGATAAACAAACTCCATGAGCAGGTGAACAGCATGATGCCATCTGGTGCCACGGACAAACAACCTACTCTAGGGACAGGCACTTCGTCAGGAGGCCAGCCTGACCAATCCGATCAATTACCTGCAGGTTCTTCTGATGAGTCTACAAGTAGCGAACAGTCTGAGGAGCCTGCTCCCTCTGGCAAAGCCAGCGTTTCTAGACCAGGCGTTGCTTCGGATCCATCAGAAGCTCCTGTGGTTCCGGACCCTTCTCTACGTTCCCCGTTGCTGTCACAGGCAGACGCCGCCACGATTGTCGAGTCTCAGGCTCCTGGCGCTCCAGCTCGACTACATGCATCGCAGATAGATACTGGCAGGCAGGCAAAGTCTGATCTGGCGCAGCCCGCGGCAAATCCTACCCAGGTGATAAACGGCGAATCTACTAACAGCGAGCCTGAAGCCGAAAGGCTGTCTGGCAACAGCGCTGCCGTGACACTGTCTGAGGGTGCAGGTGCTTCTGGAAAGGGGGACGTCGTGAAATCAGGTGGCCGTTCCAAGAATGCTGTTGCTCAACCGACTGGTGAAGTTCAGGCTTCGACGGGAACACAACTCAGCACGGCACAAGATGTCAAACCAACAGAAGAAGGAAAGGCCAAAGATCCTCGTATCTCATCTGCCAAGCAGGCTCCTGAGACTAGCAGTACTGCGCCTGGGGGGGCATTTGTAGAGAATCCCGGTGATGTTGTCCAGGCGGCCACGACCAATGTCAGCTTTGGTGGGCAGACTAGTACTTCAGCAACTAAAGAGACCCAGAGGCCATCTGGTGCCAAAGATGATGAGTGTGTTGACGAGGTAAGTAATCTACCCCTCATAAGTCGAAACCCTAACTGCACACCAGGTGGTAGGATCGAATCCGCGAGCGAGCCAGCACAAGATACCACGATAACTGTCGTCCTCGTACCTACTCCAGAAGAAGATCCTTCCAAGGCTTCTGCAACGGAATCCGGGACACAGATAACAGAAGACTCCCCTGCAACTGCCAAGGCCGAGGGAGCGGCTCCAGCTTTAGAGACAGAAGCCACCTCCACCCCGGACATCAACGCTGGAGATTCTCAGCAGCTTGCAGCACCAACCCTACTCTCAAATCCATCTGCTGTTTCTAGACCTGAGCCGACAGCGTTGAGCTTTAGAACTCTTGTTTTCACATCAGTCCTTACAAGGTCTTCAACCATCCTAGCAACTACTGTACGCACGGAGTTTGTTAATGCAAATCAACCCACTGCATCATTGAAAGCCCCCGGCCATGTTTTCGAAGAAGACGAAGATACAGGCACGAATGCAGCGTTCAATAAGGGTGGAAAGCTTGCTTTGGAGGAGAGTGTCAATAAGGAAAGCACACCAGGTACAAACATCCATAACCAAGACAGATAAGAGAACTCCACTGATCATTTGATAGAAACTCTTAGGGGAACTCATCTCGCGTTGGAGACAAAAGCCATTCTGACTACAACAACGACCACCATCAGTTTGAGCCATGTTGATGTCATGACAACCCCTGAACCCAGCCAAGAGGCTCGGTCTATTTCTTCACCTTCATCTCATGATGCTGGAGGCATCAACGAGACGTTCCATGCAACACCAAACAGTGGATTCAGAACAATTCCGAGGTCATCAGCTAGTCTGGCAGAGAGAGCATAGATGCAGATATGCATGATTTGCTCTGGAGTTAAGTGCCTTAATGATGTTTGGGTTTGGATGTTTTAGAATGATCACTATGAATTTATGTTGGATTCCCCCTTTGGTACGCTAGTCATATAAATGAGCATTAATTCCTGTTTCACCCACAGTACCGTGCCGTTGGAAAAGCAATAGCATGTAACTATCCACAGTCCTGCGAATGCTACACTATCAAATTTTGAAACCGGGCAGAGTCGTATCCCGAGTCAAAGGCAAGCCGTAGTTGTATGTAGACATGCTCGTCACGTAAGAATGCGGATCTAATGCTACGAAAGGTCATTATGGGGAAAGGGTGAGGGTATTATCTGAAGAGGCGACTTAAATGATCTCGGACAAGGCTAAAAACCAGTATGGACGGCATCGCGGGAGTCGAAACAGCCGACAAGAGAGCATGCCGAGCTCGAAGGCGTTGAACCAGTAGCTAGAAATGGCTTTACGCTGTTAAGAAAGGGATCAACACCAAATATACAAGGCTCATAAACAGAATATCTAAACAGTCTGCAAGATCAAGCTCATAGTATCAGCTAATTTTGTTGATGTCATGGGGCATTACAACATCACAATATCTAAGTGCTTACTGCGGAGCCGCTTGTGAGCATCCATCGAGATATTCAAGGAGTGACCCGAAGCGGCCTCCGGTGAAGTGCATCACGACAAGTCTTTTCAGATCAAGTACCTCACTGACACTGCCAATGAAAGTCTCAGATGTAAGTTTTCTAAGAGGACTCCCAGAGTTGATTGTGTCCAGCCAGCCGTTGGTGGAATCCGAATATGTTACACCATGGTGTAGAGTCTCCATACGAGTCAGTACCTAAGAATTCATGCACAAGTTTAAGCTACTGGTATAATCTTGAGGGAGCCTCCAACCCAAATCGTCGGTAGTACCATCACGTATCAAGATTATCGCAAGGGATGTGATCGGGACTTTGAAGAGAAAACGGGACGAGACATTTTAGCATTTCTCAATGTTTCATGGAGATTCTTTTATTCTTCCTACAAGCGTTCCCATTAACTGTATCAAGGGTCATTATCTGTACTATGGCTTCTTACTGATACTAAGCATATTCCCAACTCCTCGTTGTCATCCTACAACTCAGCGAGTAATGCTTGGTATCCGTAATTCTCATTCAGTAAGTGTGGAAGCCTTGGCTTGGTAATTTATTCATGGTTTGAAAACTGAAGGTTGACGTGGGTTCGATCAATATTGTAGAGGAATTTGACATCCTGTGGAATCATTTTAGTCGTCAAGAAGGAAACCACTATAATATATCAAGGTTTCTCTCCTGACAGTATTGAATATCCACCGACTTTAGGAAGCAGAAATGACCTCACAACACCAGAGTATTTGCCGTGAGCCCACTGAAACAGAGAGTGTGCTCCTGTGTTCACCTTGCAGATGGTATGAAGAGTCGTCTTATGACTAGGACATCGATATAGTGTACATGCAATGCGAGCTCGATATAGAACCCAGAGATGTAATCCAGATACTCAACGAATATTTGCATAGTGAAGGTACAGGCCATACTTGATAAGCTGTTCGTAAATGTGGGAAGAATATCAGCTCCTGTACCGTTGCGACACAGTGTAGATATGTACTTGATCTGTCTTAAGCATATCGATTTACTCATGGAATATATAAGCAAGGCATCGTTGGCCGTTCTTCTTTGTACCAGACCAATGTATAATAGCGTTATTGTCGTTATATGGCGGGGTTTGTCCACAATGGGCGTTTGATTCTTTGTCAGATGCGCAGCAGAAACTCGCTCGTACATCTGTATTAGTCTGTCCTGTTTACAAAAGATCTTCCTGGTGAGATTTGGGATGCACCTAAGATGCAGGGATTGTATAGACTGAAAATAATATGCATACATGGATGCTTCTTATTCATCGTATACCTACTCAACTACAGTCACAGCTGATACCGCTTACAACGTATCCTCGCTATTATCCGCCATCATGTGATTCGCATGTTTCAAGTCCCCATTCTCGACAGGTCTGGACACTCAGTAATATGTATAATAGACCAAATCTAATTCTCCGGTAAACATGTCAGCCTGAAGCGACCATTGCGGGTTTTATACCACGTTGGGCAATGTCATGTAAGCACTTGTGGCTTCAGCCCCATTGTAACGGTTCTCTGCCACGTTGTGGTCGACCATTTCCTTAACAGCTCCAGAAATGAATGAGAAATTGGAAATGAACCTGAAGCACATTGAACAGCAGACCAATGATAGCCATGCATCCGATATGGTAGGGCAGATCGCAAACGTGGAGGCCCTGTCACTCTCCGTCGCACGTCGCACGTCGCCCAGGCGAGTCTTACATGCATAGACCTGTCTTGAGTCTTGGCTCCCATCACATTCTTTTTCTTTGTTCAACTGCGCTCATCAAATTCCGGCTTCTGGTTCACTCAGCTGTGAGATAGAATACGCTTCATAGGAGATGCGACGATGAACACTACGCTTTGTTGAATCTTCCGTCAGTCTTCCTTCTGCTGCTCCCATCATGAAGCTTCTCAGTTGTCTCGTCTTTGTCCCTCTTACCGTTGCGCACAACCCACGGCAGTATGAGGCACTCCAAGCGGCTCCTGGCGACTTGATGCCACGCTTCTTTATCGATCGCTCATTTCCTTTGGCAAAACGCGCAGGAGACTGTGGTTCGAATCATCACAACTGTAGGTCCATCCGGATGCTATAACGCTCTCGGACACCAAACTCATTTATGCCACAGGTCTAGAGGTTGGATTTCCAGATGATTGTTGCGACAACGACTCTTATTGCTACGTCAACCGAAAAGGCGACCCGAAATGCTGTCCTATAGGCTCCAACTGCTCCAGCGATTCGCCGTGTAGTTCGAATGCTTATTTCTGTACCCGCACCGTCACAAGAAGTGGAACTGCCACTGCGCAAGAGGGCTGCTGTGATCGCAAGTGTCCCAGGACGAGTCTTTACCTTTGCCCAAGTAGCCTTGGTGGAAACTGCTGCGGCTACAACTCTGAGTGTCGGGAGGGTGGCGATTGCGCCTCTACGAGACCGGCTTCGAGAACCGACCTCCTGTCGCCCATTCCTTCAGGCTGTACCACCTCGCAGCATAAATGCTCTGATGGTGCAGGCTGCTGTGACAATGACCAAGAGTGCACCCAGGTCAGCGGTAACGGATATTGCGCTCAAGCTACACCGACAGAAAGCGGTGTCACAATTGTCGTCGACGACGACGATGACGACAATGGCGACGGCGGCCTGTCAGACGGTGCAAAGGCTGGTATTGGCGTCAGTGTCGTCGTGGGAGCGAGCATCATTGTTGGCGGGCTGATTTGGATGTGTCTGCGCAAGCGACGCCAGCGCACTGCATCAAGGCCATCAGCATCTGGCGAAGGAGAGGGCAGCGCGCCCCCTAGAGATGCCATGACAGATATATCCGGGAGCCATGCCCGGTCAGGCTTGACCCAGGATTACTTTGGACCAGACCCAGCAGCAGGACCATATACAGAACAAGCAAGCTCACGGGTCACCTCACCTGGAAGAACTGCTGCTGTGCCCATGCATGCACAATCCCCTGGAGATATCGCCGCACCCGTGGAGATCGACTCAGCGAATAGGGACGGCAGCGATCTTTTGTCACCCATGTCCAGCCCGAGTATATACCAGACACCCCTTTCTGAAACAATAGACGGCCGGTTCGAACTATACGGTAACGACTCGGCCATAACACCAGACCGTCCTTTGTCGATCGTTCCCACCCCTCCACAGAGTGTAGCGGGGGATGTTGTACCAAAGCAAAAGCAGTAATTCAAAGGAGAAATGCGTTCCGTTCTATTCGTTTCTGTTGCTTATAAACGCCTAGCCAGACCATTCGTGCAAAGGGATGATCCAAATATTCAACAGTCCCGGCGCGACAAACAAGCTATTATGTGTACCGAAGTTATCCCTCAGAACTCCGCGCCAAAAGAAAAAGTAAAGTATACAGGCACCACCTAATAGTCCTTACAACGCCGTCAAATGAGATGTACTGGAAATATGAAAACAGTCTAAACCACAACTTCAGTCTTTGGACCAGCATTTAGCAGACGACGCCGCCGAAAGGTGCGCAGTTTTGGAGATCTTTGACAAGATCCTCTACGCTGCTCAGATGCTGGCTAAGCAGCTCCTGCTTCTCCTCCGTGGTGAGATAGATGTCACCTTCAGGATCAGAGCCGGAACGCTTGCGACGTGAGTCAGCATTGAAGGCACCTGCGAGTTTACTAGGACTTCGTTGAAGCATAGCGGGGACACTATCGCGCTGATCGGCTCGGGGAATCGAAGGAATCTCAGGCATGAGGTAGAAGTAGAGGAACTCAACCAGCTTCAGCTTGACCTCACGGGCGGTGGATCGCGACTTGAAAAGAGAGGTGACAGTGAGAAGACCGTCAAGGCTCTCAAAGGTACGGGTGTTAATTGGGGTCTCGATAAGAGCAGTGACGAGTGTGAGGAGAGTCGCAGATTGGATCGCAGGGCAGTTGAAAGGCTCGAGAAGGTCAAGGAGGAGCTACATGATGTTAGTTTTGTGGTATTTAGCGGCTTAGTCGTTGTATACATACGTTCATATTCTGTTCTCGGGAAAAGAGAGACTTGCTGGGAGGATGTAGCAACAAGACTCCTTGTATGAGGTCAAGGGCACTCAGAATCAACAGGTCGTTTCCACCATCACCACCCTTAGCCATAAGTCGATCGAGAGTGCTGATAAGGCGCATCGCAACGTTCCATTCGAATCCCTCTTGCAGCTTGAAAAACTCTCGAAATGCCGGGTCACGGGAGAGCTGGGAAAGATCCTTTTGAGAAGGTGTTGATCCTTCACTCCCATCATCGTCGGCATCCCGGTTTCGATGTGCACGGTCGTTTCGAGAGTTTGCTTTAGAGAGACAGATTTGAGCTAGAAGGCCTTCGACCTGGCGAAGGCCCTTACGGACTTTTGGTCCGTCATACGAGGAAAGGTTGTCGAAGGCGAGAGACAGAAGAGACTCCATCGTGTATCTGTGCGTGGGGGAACAGTAATGAACGTTATGCCGGAGACGGTAAAGATGGAAAGGCTGAAGAATATCGACTTAATGCGATTGCGGCTGGTACTTTGTAAAAGAGTGTTTAAGAAAACATTTAATGAAGGGGACAGGAAGAATGGAAGAAATGGAAACTGAGTATCGCAGTCACACCGCCGAGAGTCACCGAGCCCAAGCAATAGTGTAAAGAAGTAGAAAGATGGATGATCGTCGTCAGGTTGCTGTCACCAAACAATCCATGGAGTGGAGCTATCGGCACAGCAACGACCTAGGGAATTCCAAGATTTAAGGGTCGCCAGCTGACAAGCGGGCTGGCATGGTCCGGGGTTACAGGGGCCTACAGGGGATATGCAGCTAGGATCACGCTAGAGTGGGCTGTCAACTGTCATCTGCGCCGTTGGTGAAGGGAATGTCCCAGTAGGTCCAAACAGAATCTTGTTTGTGAGGGATTGAGATGGAAGCTTGGAATAGGGTTCGGGCTCTTGGTGCGAATATAACAATGGTTGATCCAAGACATGGAATGCCAGAACGCTTGGTAGGCAGAGACCCGTGGACTTGCTTACGCAGCAACGGTACCTCTCTAGCTAGGTAGGTCTTCGGCAGTTAAGCCGTCAGGGAACAACCTTAAGGCCCACCCAAAGCATTTAGTAGTGGAGGTTAGTAGGTTCATTGCACGTTCGATAATTCTTACTTCATCATGTCACCTGCTTCGCTTCTCGTCTAGAAGGTAATTATAGGTATTGGTTAGGTGGGTAGGTTACCACGGGTATTCGAAACTGTCTCGACCCAATATCTACTCTTGCCGATAAACTTAATATACTCTCCCAGCTGGTTCCTGGTTAAATTTTGTTCTCAGCACTATTACTGTAGGAACGTTAGCTTCTTGCGAATTCTTGTTTGAACACGTGAAGAAGTTCAATACTGCAGTTAGCAGCTACATTCTCCATCTCAAGTTGCAGTCATCAAAATCACCACTTCAATGATTAAAGGATACTTGTCTCTGATCGAATAGCCTCGCATCATATCCGAGAACTAATGAATGGATGGATGGATGGCAGGAATTATACTAGGAGCGTCAATATAATTCGGCATAAAATCGCCATCGCCCTACTTAAACTCCTCAGACTGACGCAAGATTACCTGCACAGCTTCATCCACACCAGACGCTATCACAGTTGGCTGAAGCCCCAGTGAACACCCCAGTGTATCAGTCCAGCCTTTTCCTTCACGGTCGATCCATGCACTCTTGAATCCAAAAGCTACAGCACCAGTGACATCGAATGGGTTCGAGCTTACCAGCCAAACCCTATCAAGCTGAGACTTCATCCCCGCTGTCTCAGCCATAAACTCATACGTACGAGGATGCGGCTTGAACACCCTGAGAGGATCGATACTGACGACTTTCTCGTGAGGAAATATGTTGCTCACTCTTGACAAAGTTGGGCATGTATCGAGTGACGATGTCATCATGGCCTTGGTTCCGTTTGAGAAGATGTAGGGATCGATAGATGCATGTTCTGCCAGCTTCAAAAGCGCCCTATCCACATCTGGGAATGTGTCGAGGCCGTTATATGCATCCATGATACGCTCTTCCTTCTCAGGAGTGAGCTCGACGCCAATCTCTTTCGTAGCTTGCCGAAATGACCATCTCGTCAAGTCACTAAATGTGCGATAAGTGCCTTCATATATCATCAGTAATGGCTTTGATTTTTGACCTGTATCAACCTACCCATGCTGGTCACGCGCCATGTTGATTCAAGCTGATATCGCCTTGCTAGAGCGGCAATTGACTGAGCTTTATCTTGCCCGTATAATTCTGCTAACTCTCCTGCTATGGATCCGGTGGAGAGAATAGTACCGTAGAGGTCGAATGCAATTACTGTCCGTCCCATAGTGGCGACTTGAAGTTAGAAAGATGGAGTGTTTACAATGCAGATGGTCGAAGATCGACACAAAGAAGTTCCGAGCTTAAGAGGGGATGGATGCTCACATAATCATCATTGATTACCTTACATACCCAGGTAGCTTTATGCATTTCATGCATTTCATGCACAATTGTGTGAAAGGACGGCAAATGCATGTTCCGATACTTGGTATACTAAAAAGGATCATACAAACAGCCGAAGGAATTTTCTTTCTTACACTGTGATCTCATTATTCAAATACCTAAGATTGATTTAGATTCGGAGTATTGTTCTGTGCCTGCCTCTAAATTGTCCTAAAAGTTATCTATCGACGTCGATCAAAAGGTCACCTTTTTAAAATGGGATTGTCAGTCATGTGTATTAACCAGTAGGATTCTCATGCCCTACTGGGGCCTTGAGCTTGAAACCACATTATACGTAATGATATCTTTATATCTTTCTCGGTGAAGTAACTCGAGCCGTATAGCATGGACAACACAAAGTTACCGATTAAAGCCCCTCCTCCTAGGTGATTTTCTTTTTTAGGTGCTCGGGGAAATGTTAAGTTGTAAGTGTAGATTAGTAGTGATTGGATACGGAGTGCAAGTCTTGTCCAGGCAACGTCCAACGATGTTAGGAAACTCGGATGTAAATATTCTTCAGGCGCCTCAAAACTCTCGACAAAAGCGTTGAGGTGACATTATCGATGACCAATGGCATGTCTAACATGACAGTTCAAAAGCATATCGAGTATTGTGCCAAACTGACCTCTAGTATCATGCGGCGGCCACTGTGGTATCCGAGCTACTCGCCCTATCTGGATGAGATAAAACACTGTTCCTCCGAGCAGTGGCATTGTTGCCGGCCTGTTCCTCATCCTTCTCCCTAGCTTCGCTCTTCTCTTTTGTCGGCGCAAACTTGCTTCTGATTCTAATCTGCTTCCCGTATCGGTAGAACAGAAACGGGATAACGGCTAGGACTGTAGCAACTCCTCCGATTAGACTTCCACCACCACCAACTCCTAATGTATCGAACATTTGGGTTGTGAACAAGGGGGCAGCAGCGCCGCATGCTGATCGAGCAATGGTATTTGCTGCAATAGCAGATGCCGCGTACATGAGATAAACATCAACGAGATACGTCAGGAAAGCCACAAAGATCAACATCAGAGATGTAGCTAGGAAAGTTCCCGCCAGCGTCGGTACGATCCAATGGATAGAGCTGCAGGGACCTATGTCAGTATACATACATATCTAAGAGGGAGAATTCAAGCCCGAGAGCGTGTGGTGACTTGAGATATGGGGAGGACTGTGGTACCTCAGTTACTTACTTATACTCAGCCGTCCATGCAAACCAGAACATGGTCACGGCAAATCCAACACCTCCTATCATTGCCAATGGCAGTCTGTCTTCGGGCTCCATCTGTTTGTCCCCATTCTCAATCTTCTTCTTTCTAATTCGCGTATCGATCAAAACTATGCCACCACCGATGAACGCACCTACGAGTACGTCAGTGTAATTACGGTGAAGTCGTATCAATGAAAAGTACTCACCAATAACAGTCCCAATCAAGGGCAGCTCTCCAACACCGGGGTTCCAGCCACGTCGTTGCTGAAACACGATTGGATAGATGCTAAAAAGCATGTATAACAACGTGTAGACTACTGACATGTATACTGCGCAGAGAAAGGATATGGTGTCAAAGAGGATAATCCACGGTCTGGTCAAGGCAATACGGTACACGGTTTTCAGTGTACGATCACCCTCTTCAGAACGAGCTTTGACATTCTCATAACCAGGAATCTTTGCCTTTCGTATTCTTCGAGCCTTCTTAAGGAGAATTGTGGGAGCATGTGTCTCGGGAATAGTCAACATGACGAGAGCTGTTACACCACCAAGCCAGAGAAGGACATAGAAACTCCAACGCCAGTCCTTCTTCAGCTCCAGGAATCCGGCAATAACAGGCCCTAATGCTGGCCCAACCCATACCATCGCAGAAAATCCTGCCATGGCATTTCCGCGCTCGATTGGGGTCCACAGGTCCGCGAGTACGCCAGGTGCATTGCTGAGAGGTGCAGAGACAAACGTTCCAGTGAGGAAACGGCCGACAAGGAGGGCGCCAAAGTTAGGTGCCCAGGCACACAGAAAGTTAAAGATTAGATATAGCGTAAAGGTGATATAGAAGATCCATCTTCTTCCGTAGAGCTCACTGAGTGGTGCGAAGATAAGCGGTCCAGCACAGTAACCCAGTAGAAACAGGGTAATGGTCAAGCCTGCTACCAACTCGGATACATGGAAGTGTACTGAGATAGACGGGAAGCATCCACTAGGCGAGCTTGATGCAAAAGTTGCATTCAGGACGAGCAACACAGCTGAGAACGTGACAGACCAGCGCCGAACAGTAGACCAATTCTGTGGGTTTTGAATGTCGCCTGGTGCAAAGTCGACGTAGCCATCCTCGTTTAAGTACGGTGGGTTTTCTTCTTCTAGTTGCTTAGTTCGATAGGGCTTATTATTCGCCGATGAGAATATTCGATGTATAGGGGCCATGGCTGTTGGCAATGATACAAGGCATGGGGATATTTGGTCATGATGAGAGAGCCAAGACTCATATTTATATATTGAACACACAGCGTCACTATGTCATGTCTGATATCGACTAGTGAGGTCTCTTGAAGTCAATGACACTGCTATGCTTCTAGTGTCGATTCCACAGACTCGGAAATAAATTAGAAATCAGATCTAAGTCCGTTCTCTGATCTTCATGCCGCATCACCACTTTCGCTCCACCACTGTCGTCATACCTTGGGAGGTCTTATTACACTATAGGCTGCGACACCTGAACAACGGCAATGAATTCCCGCTCATCAACGTTGAGAACTACTAACGTTGATCGAGAGGATGGCTCGGCTCTCGCGTTTTCGGATCCCCGTTGCCGTATGACAAATGTTTCGGCCGATTGTGGACGGAGATTGTTATCACCGTGGTCAGTGGGGGGTGAAGTGACTGGACAATATTGTGATACGATGATGTTTTACTTCTATTAACGTTACCGGCGGTTGTCCTCGTAGACTCCTAGTGCTTTCATTACTGCTAAGATATCATACAATACATGGTATTGATTGAACTATTAACAAATGCTTTGTGGCTTGCATAAGGTGACTGTTGCCGAAATATGGGACTTAGGTTTGTTGGAGTATTTAGACGCTTGGTCAGATATACGATTAGAATGGATATTCACAGAGCGAGACACTCCAAAGGATAGACTGACTAGAAGAGTACTGCCTTAAGGATGAACATGGTCCAACTTATCGAATTTGCGCATCGAAAGAGTAGTCCCGGGGCGCATCAAAAGCTCCACGGTCCAGATTTGAACAGCAGGGGTTCTTCAAGCAACATGATCTGACTCCATTGATCAGCGCTTTGGTACACCCTTGATTTGCATGTGAAATCTAGAATTGTCTGACGAGATCTCAAGGTGCAGTCAGACATGGTCCGTGACAAAGCGAAACCAGGGATGGACTCAACGTGTTCGTCTTCGCCTTACTCCTCAGCGAGCTGAGCATGGGCTGAGGTGGTGTGTTTTCTGTCCCAACGGATCGAATTATTTAATGATTGTGAGATGGGGTTGAGGATAGATAAAGGGAGAGCTGGTGCATCAACGAACGTTTCCTCCTTTGTTTCATTTGTTGTCTCATTACACTATTGTTTACTCTGTACTTCTACCTATGTAAGTGTCTTGTACGCACGACTCTTCTCGCTGCCTCATGGCCAGCACACACACGGCATGACTTTGACTGAATATAAGTCGACACAAGTACCACTAATCAACTGGTTGACTCACTTACAGATATCCATATATTTATCCATCTTTCAATAACACTTCCATATCACGCGGCAAAGAATGTATCAAAGATAAGGTATGAATGCTTACCATCTACTATGTACGTCAATATGACTATCAAGTGCAGCTGGTTAGGTACTTAGTTATTAGGACTGATGAATGACCTGGCTTGGCTGCTTTTGGACCTATTGATTCTTCCCCCGCAATCACATTCACAATCCCGCGCTGATCTTCCCCGGTAAAGACCCATTTTCCTGTCGCTAGCTCCTCTCAACAACAAAGAAAAGGAAAGCAAAGCTGCGTTCCCGTCTCAGAGCTCCCGTCCCATCCATTCTGCACTAGCTTGTGACAGGAACCCCTAAAAAGAGGCACGGCCATGTCAGTTAGTACTTGACATGCTGTGAATGGTGCCTGTAGTTCATGCTGCGCCGAGCTGCAAAGATGAGGGTGTCCTGCGTAGGACGAACAAGTACCTAGCCCACAAATGCTCACCCACATGCTCGCCTTCACCCTCACCCTCACCCCTCATTCTATCACAAGACAGAGAGAGCTCTGGGCAGCTCCATCCTCCTCATCGTCCTACCTCAAACTGGATAGCTGCGGCCTGCAGGATTCGCTTTTAGGCTCCTCCTATTCAGCGCATGAGCAATTGGGTTCAGTAGATTATCCACATTGCAAGCATGCGCACAGGCTCAGTGTCAACTCTATGACCCTTCTATCGTCGCAGCAGGCAGGCTTAGACATGTATCGTCTGGACATTCAATGACGTCGACCACTTGTAGATTCACCCGAGCATCCCGACAGTACCATTCGCTATCAGTACGCCACGAGACAAGACAGGGTCAAACACCACGTATACGGCATCTGTTTATTATTTCGCTTCCGTCCCGTGTTGATTTCTGCCTCTCTTTCTACAATTAGCATCTCAAATATCTTCAGCAGCGTCATCCATTATCCGTCAAAAAAGGACCCCTCCCCCTCCTCCTCTTCTCTTTTACCCTGAGACGAATCGCATTCTATTACCCCCAAAAACTTAACACGCATGATCCCCACGGCCGACCCCATCCTCTCCTTCAACCCTGAGGCATTGCCCCCGTCGGCCTTACACATGCTGTCGCTCTCGCCAAAGGCAATGGAGAAGATGTCTGGCATCTCCAACCCACTTGTGTCTCCCAACGCAATTCCACCTCGCACTTCAAGCACCGGCATCCCGACCTCGCTCAACGCGACACCCACAAAACCCGTTCTGCGCCCTGTTCCAGAAGGCGACTGGTTGAGCCAGAAGCAGCTCTCCCCAAGGGCACAGATGTCAAACGCCGGTTACGGCGTCATGCAAGCTCCCAATCCGCCTCCCGATCCCGAGCGCTACGCCCACGAGGATCTCGAGTTCACGGCTAAGCGCTCTTGGACTGACGAGAAAGAAAATGTCGTCCGCGGACCTTACGACTATGTCATTAGCCATCCTGGCAAGGACTTCCGCGCCCAGCTGATCGGCGCCTTCAATGTCTGGCTCGATGTGCCCACGTCGAGCCTCGAAGTCATCACCCGAGTCGTTGGCATGCTTCACGAGTCTTCGCTCCTCATCGACGACGTGCAGGACTCGTCCGAGCTGCGCCGTGGCTTCCCTGTCGCACACAACATCTTTGGTGTCGCTCAAACCATCAACTCGGCAAACTACATATACTTTGTCGCCCTACAAGAGCTGCACAAGCTCAACAATCCAGAGCTAATCACCATCTTTTCCGATGAGCTTGTGAACCTCCACCGAGGCCAGGGCATGGACCTGTTTTGGCGTGACACTCTTACCTGTCCTACGGAAGAAGACTACCTCGAAATGGTTGGTAACAAGACGGGCGGCCTGTTCCGTCTCGGCATCAAGCTTATGGCGGCGGAAGCCAACGGCCCTAGTCCTACAGACTGTGTTCCGCTCGTCAACCTAATTGGCCTCATCTTTCAGATTCGAGATGACTACATGAACTTGTCCTCGAAGGAGTACAGCCATAACAAGGGAATGTGCGAGGATTTGACCGAGGGCAAGTTTTCGTTCCCTGTCATCCACAGCATTCGCACCAACCCCACAAATCTCCAGCTCATCAACATCCTCAAGCAGAAGACCTCGGACACCCAGATCAAGCGGTACGCTGTTGCCTACATGGAGTCCACAGGCAGCTTCGAGTATACCCGTAAAGTTCTCAACGTCCTCATTGAGCGGGCTCGCAAGATGGCCGAGGAGCTCGACCAGGGCCGTGGCAGCACGAAGGGCATTCAGAAGATTCTCGACAAGATGGCCATCCAATGATATTCATTCAACGTCTTGGTTTAATTTCTTTCATCTCGTTACGATTCACGGATTTGACGTGTTATGAGCGAAGCGCATATAGAATGTTGGGACACAAATCAGAGACATCTGACGACCTCCGATTTTGTGGCCACAGGAGAGGCCTGTTCAGAATGATACCACTTGGACTCTGAAAGCGTGACTTCAGCATGAGGATTGGATTTTTGGTATTCATTTTATGGTAGCCCATACTGTCCAATTGACTGAGCATAACTCAGATGGATTTTCTTAATGTCATGTCAATTCTTACATAACAATGGCTATATTTGGACGCTTGTGTAGGCCATCTCATGCCCCGGACTAACACCCTGCATAATACGAGAAATCAAGGTAAGAGAGCGTTATTACGGAGATATATCAGATCAACTTGGCTGTACTGGAGCCGCCCTACGCTTCACCAATCTGACCCATCGCCGTCGTCTCCAGTCACCCCTCCGGCCACTGCCGTCTTCATTCTCCTCCCAGCTTGGTTTCGGGGTTGCCTTTTGCTTCCCCTTCTCGTTGATAGGAACGTCCACAACACCCGTTCGCTCGTCTCGCTCGTCCCATATGTCATAAACCCAACGCTCGCCTTCTGTCTCAACTTCAACGCCTGTAATAATACGTTCTTCTACCCATTCGCGACTCCAAAGGTCTAGAGCCCATTTCTTCTCACTCCATTCCCACGCTTCGGGTGGCATGACATCTTCAAAGAAGCGCGTTCCACGTGGTCGTTCACCTGCAATTCGAGGTTGTGACAAAGGATCGTAAGGTGAAGGACTGAAAACCCAAGGCTCCCACTCGCCACCACCGGAGGTTTTGCGCTGTAGCTCGAAAATTTCCACTTCACGCGTTTCAGGACTGGAGTCGAGGATAACATCTGAACTGATCCAGTTATCTAACCACGAACGAGCTTTAGCCTCTTGTGGTTGGAGACGCTCGCGATGAGCGGCAGCAATGAGGCGGGCGACGTGCGGATGACCCATACCCACGATAACCCAGCCCCCGAGAAGAAATATGAAGCGCCAGGGTAGAATCTGGGCCGCAATGGTCATGAAAATGCCTCCGGCTGTAAGAAATAAAAATAGAGCAGAACTGAGAGCCTCATCACTAAAATTGGTCACTGGTACAAGTAAGGCGACGACCTGGTCATGTCCCCGACTAAAGTCATCCATGCAGTTCTGTAGGTCGCGCATATTCCGAAAGAAGTCCTTGCTGAGTTCCTTGACTGGTTTCACCGTCGCTGCAGGTGCCAACGGTGGTCCTCGGGGAGAATATCCAACATTCTGCTCACTCGACAAGGTTCCCTTGGGTGGTGCTGGATGCCGAGCTAGGAACGCGGGGATGAAGACACCAAACAGAAGGATGGCAACAGGCAGCACAAATAGGAGATAAGGATCCAGGCAGACAAAACTATAGACGGCGAGGAGTGACAGAGTATGCGACGCGCGCTTCCAGGATAGAATACGTTCGGCACGGGCCTGGAATTTAAAGACAACGCCTATTCGAGCGTTGAATCGCCGAAAATTGTAGGACATGGTAGTGATATTGAAGTTCGGCCTCTCGGTATGAGTAGCAGATTGTTCGTCACCGACGAAGTGAACCTCGGTTTGGTCATCGCTATCCGTGGGTATAACTTGCTGAAGAAGTCTACCATGGCACCAGTCAGTAAAGCACGGTATCACAGCGGCTCGAGCAGCTCAATATACTTTTCTACTAATCGGTCCTGTAAGCTAGCTTTCTGGCGAATAGCAGCTAATCCTCCGCGTAGGCCCGTTTTCTGAGAGCTTGACTCGGCCTTTGGCTCGGGCTGCTTATCATTGTCATCTTTCTGGTCATTGTTGGGGCGCTGGCTTGAGCTCTCGGAGGAGTCAAAGTTGCGCCCAGTAGCGAACATTTCTGCAGTGAAGTCGTCCATGAGGAGGGATGTTTCAAGACATGGTATAACTTTGGATGGTGGAGAATTCAAAAGGGAACTGGGGGTCCAAGATACCCGCGTGGAGGTGCATGGCACGATCGCGGGTGAGCATGTGACACTGGTGACACTGGTGACATCACTTACAGGTACGTCCGAAGGAGGCTTGTGGCTAGGTACCGAGTTGATAAGGTAAGGTAACTTACCTAACCTAGACTGATCCCGTGGTAACGGCTTCTAATAATACCTAACGGAGAGAAGCTAGCCTCGAACCAACGGTAAATAATGTTCGTTATGGGTGGGAAACAATTTACTGGATACCCTCCATGATTCTGCCGTCAGCTAGAGTTTACAGTAGTGCCAAGCGGGCCGTAGCGCCTTCAGACTATGTTATGCTCTTTGAAGAAGTACAGCAAATTGGATGCAGATGGATTGCCTCGTTTGATGAAGTCTGGAAGACTTGGCATCGATCCGAATAAATGATGGAACTACGGACATCATGAGAAAGTTGATAAGTCCTGAGACATGGTTCATATCATATACATATATCCCACCCGAATTTAGATAACTATAGCGACATCCATGCCGTCCCTTAAATCTGGCTTACCCCACACAACTGAATATCGAATGAAGAAAGCATAGGTAACCTTTGTCATTTTGGTGCTATTGGTAAAGCCGTGGAGGCATTCAGTAGGCCAATTCCAGCAATGACCTTGAAACCGCGAATTCTTTCCCGACAACTTGATTGTGTCACCCACACTGATGTGTGTCCCAGTTCGTCGGTGTCTGATATATAGTTGATGAGATGAAGTGGCATATCATATCCATGGGCATAATCCACTTCAAACAGGACATTGTCCATGAGAACGACAGCTCACATATGCCAGATGCTAGATTGCCTATGCGGCAACCAGATGCTGGGAGCAGCTATGAGCTGCCAACTTTTATCTAAGACCGTGTATTGACGGCGAAAAACAATAAACACGACTCAAGATGCAGGACCATCAGATCCTTGATGCTTGGCAGGACAACAATGCATAAGGTACCAGCTGACAACAGTCTTGACAGGTTAGTTTATTGGTCCGGCAAAATGCTTGGTAAATAATAGAGACGCATCCGTATGGCCCTACCGGTTGAAGATGCCCGAGAAAGCTCCTGCTGGGGCAAATTGATGGGGTCCCTGAAATTCCGAGACACGACTCAATCCTTGTGTTCACTGGGACGTTCCTGGTCTGAGCGGGAGGCTCGAATAAGACATCTACCTATCTACGGAGTATCCATTAACCACACCGTCTGGCCCGTCCCTCGTCACGACTACAGCCCAGCACTCTTAGATCTAGAGACATGAGCCTGGTTGCGAACAGCCTGATTGAGAAACAACGAAGCACTTGCCAATGTCGTAGCATCAAATCGGGTCACTTGTCGTTTCATGAACCCCAGCTATGATCATTACCTTAGGTCCAATGTCAACATCCGATTGCGGCCCAATACAAACACTGTTTGCCGACCTGAGTAGCGCATTGCGCCAGTGCCCGTTGATGCGTCAACCGGTTCGCGCGACTCGGCACTATGCGTGGATGGTATGGCTGGTAGCATTCATTCGCGAAACCGCTGTCTTCTCCACTGACCATGTAAATCTTCTACCTAAAACCACCGCCATCGCCGCTCATTATCGGGTGGTGGATGTGTTATAGAGACCAGCTGGCAGAGCAGGGTAGCAGTATAATACTAGGTAGGTAGGTAGGCCCCTCGGGGGCAAGAAAACAGCGAACCTCGCTGTAGGGTGTCAAAATAAACTTAGCAAAAATTATCCTAAACTTAGGCTATATTACCTAAGTCTTTTTGTCATTTAGGATTGAGGTCCTGTGTTTTCTTTCCTCCCCTAGGT
>JAAQPF010000646.1:0-87190 GCA_013396165.1 Fusarium globosum
ATAAGAGCTATGCCATTATATATATTCTTCTTATTGTAGTAAACTTGCTCTTTTATAGGAGCTAAATTGGCATCCGTTTCTTTATATAGGCACTCTAAGGTCCAGTCTCTGTCTCCCTGTCATCGTTCTTAGCTCCTTGACCCGGCCGCTTTTGTTTAGGATCTGATACTATTTCTCCCTGCTTGGGTAACTGATAATTGTCATTGCTTGTCGGGTACCACATCCTTGGAACAAGATATCTGCTGACCCTATGGGTAAAGCTGAAGAGGCAGATTGTGGGCCAGCCTTAGATATCGAAACCGGAAAAGGGGCAGCTTGAGGGCGATAAAGCGATGGAGGAATCAAGGAATAGGGCCATAGTCCTTCCACCAGGTGAGTGCTAATATCCCAGGCCGTGCTGGCAGAGCTCTCAGTTAGATGGGCCATATTGGGCGTTGAGGTATGATGTAGTATCGAGAGAGTCGGCGGCTATAGATGAGCTTCTTGTGTAAGCCTTTAAGCTGGCATAATTGGCGATGAGGAAAGAATGGCGGAGCAGGGGGGGAAGCCATGCAGCTTTGTAACGCCTCGAACGGGAGCTAAGCATTGCTAGGGAGAGACCTGGCGATCTAGGTCAAGTAGCAGCGACAGACCTCAGGTGTGAACCTTTCTGACGGGTAACTCGGCGACGACCTGCAAAGTCGAGACTTGACAGCGGGCTCGGTCCATGGGAATGGCTTGAAAAGATGCGTTGGGGCTGGGCATACTTCGACACCAGTTTTGGGCCAGGCAATCTTCCACTTTGACGATCAAGTAGGAAGGCATCAGTGCGATGGGGAGGTCTTGACCAAATGAGAGAAGCTTGGGTCTCGGCGTGAGCTCAGCTGTACTCAGTCAACAGGTCTGACTCCTTTATGTTGTTCCTGCTGGCGACCCGACTCGTAGAGGTTCCAGAGGTGGAGGAAACAGAGCGGGGAACTCTTCTAACGTAGGGCAAGGATATAGGACTCGAGATTCGTCATATATTTCAGCGGCGCGGTCTTGGCTGATCGAATCATGAAGAACGCTGCATGTGACTATTTCTTTGGTCTCTTGCGGTTTGCGCGTATCTGGCGGGTATTGTACGTTTTTGGTCGTGTCGTATCGTTGGGAATATTCGTAGATGCCTATGATTGCTTTGTGGACGAAGTTCGTCAAATTAGACAGGGCAGTATCGGCGATGTGGATTGGGCGGCATGATCCTACAAAGATTAGCAAACAATGCACAGGGGTGAAAGAAAGCGGCGATGGCGCTTTCAACAACGCCATCTAACAGATGTGCCTAGATAGACTGACTTACACGAACACTGCCTGCGCTTTATCGTCGACGTTCGTCTGGGGGATGGCAGTGTCTCAACGGGTCCTTAGTACGCGATGATACGCGAGTCAACTGAGCCATGATCGCGATCTGCTCGTAGGCATCCGGAGTGATTGGGGATGTGTGTGTCGAGTGTTGGTAAGAGCCGTCCATTAGATTTGGAGATTCCCAATCAATGGATGCAACGCGTGTGGCCAAGACTGGAGAGTAAAGTCAAGGCTGTTGGTCAATCGCGAGCCAGCGCCTGTCAGCTCTTCTCGCAGCCAGACCTCGTTCCTTAGCGAATTGCCCACAGCAGAAAAAGCCAACCAAGATTCTAGGCAATACCTTAGTTTTTAGTTGCCAATGATAACAACAGCCGAAACTGGTACAAAATAAAAAGTTTTACCAGCCTTAGTTATTAGGCAAATAATGAAAATAGTTTTATTTCATTACAAGCTAATTGTCTCTTGAGGGCAGCAATATAGTCGCCCCTCGTCCTGCGATGCATGCACGCCTCTAGATACATACAGGCGCATCGAGAACGACCTGTCTCAGTGCGTATAACCATTAGGCTTGATATCTGACGCAGCCCTATTATCAGACTGCACGATGAACTCAAGAGAGCTAGAGCCGAATGAGAATTGGAGCCCTGAGCTTTTGAGAGCCGATCACATCTCAGACCTAATGCGTAACACTCTCTTCCATG
Organism: Fusarium globosum; assembly: GCA_013396165.1. NCBI lineage: Eukaryota > Fungi > Ascomycota > Sordariomycetes > Hypocreales > Nectriaceae > Fusarium > Fusarium globosum. The sequence goes on from JAAQPF010000646.1 coordinate 2,025, forward strand.
ATTGGTTTTAGAGAAGATTTTGAGGCTCGTTCAATTGTGGCTGGCTGGCTGGACTCTTGTCAGCTTGGTGCCATGCTTCCGTCAAAAGACGGAGATGTAGGTAAACTCCACTGTATGTGTTTGGATAAGGCAGCAGGTATGAGAGAAAAAGAAAAGAAAAAGAGGGGGCGGGGGCTTGATCAGTTGATCAACGGAGTCGAGAAGGAGGAATGAGCTAGGCATACTACTGGTCGAACCGCATATGAAGGAAGGCAGACTGAGGCGAAGTAAGCTGAAAAACTGCCTATTTACATTTAGTTTATTAGTTACTAAATGAAGCAAAGGATGTCATTAGGCCACATAATATTGAAACTGCCAATAACGCCATAATTCGTAATAGTGACTGCCTAGGGAGCCGCACTTCGCGCCTTTTAGCTCCCCTGTCTCAAAATGCAACTGACTGGCTGAGTCAACGCAACGCATCGACAGTGGATACTCAGCATGGCTTATACAGTCGTTGTATGTTATCCAAGAAGAAGCACTTTCATGCATCAATAATCAATCCAATCGATCATTATCCGTCAACCATCAGCACATCTCATGATGTCTTGAGTCGCATTGCCTGGCAGACTATGGAATCTGATGTGGCTTGGCTTTTTCAGCTCTCTATGATTGTGGCGGGCTGAGAGTGGATAGCTAAGTGAAAAAAACTATTAGAACTTTATCGATGTATTGCATGCTATATTTCTTTCCCTCGTAAATTCTCCTTACCTCAATTCCACTCCATAGTACATCTCAGGAGTGGAGGCTGGCTGAATCTATTAGGACATGAATTAGTCCAGGCCAAGCTTTATACAAAGACTTTATACCATAAATAGACAGTGGCGATCTTAGGCATTATGCCTGTTCCGGCTGCATCCCTTGCCGCTTTTATTTTCCTTCTGGATTATAGGAGGAAACAGCTCGTGCCAACGAGGCTGTAATATACACAAATAATAGAGGACGATGGGAAAATAAACTTATTCTTAATACCTTCTTGCTAATCCCAATAATAAGTTATAGGTAGTGGTAATTGCCTGAATCCCCAATCCTTGACCAATCACAGATCCCACCATACATGCCTTAGCAGTTCTTTGGCTTTCTTTCTGCCCGAGTATCGCGCGGAGCGGGGTTGTGAGACATGCAGGATTATTGTAAGATACTCAATTGTCAGGCCAGTCAAGCACGGCTGTTCTCGAGGTATCTGGTATCAGCTATCAGTTATGACAGAATCCAATTCTAAGCGTAAAGAGTAAGTAGTTGGATTGGCGGCACAAGCTGTTATCCCTGCATCGCCTTACAGCATTGAGTTATCTCATTCTGAATCGGCTCCCCTTGGCATAAATTCTTTAGTGGTATATATGAAAACCAAATGCCGCACCAAGCGGCACGCTCATAATACCCTATCTAGCAAAATAAGCCTATACATCTAATCGTGCTTTACTGAAGGTTTAGTTTTCGATACCGAAGTCAGCGAGCTGCTCCCATACGGTGATACAACGTACACTTGATATATCTGGCGACCGTAAGACTGTGGTCGAGAGTAGAATGTGATTCTATAAGAGTAATAATAGTGAGGGTGAGGAAACACGATGGATCTGGCTCGGTCCTGTTTATTCTTACATTTATTATGCAAGTATCTGTGACATATAAGTGGCGTAACCGCTGATATTATAACGGACTAATTTATCCCTTGAAAATTACAACTATTACTAGTAAGTTCTTGGTATTCCGTAATAAGACGGAGATGTTTAGGCTGGGCTTAAGAATACGAAGTAAAATAATGCAGTGGCGTATGCAAGGGGTATAATAATTAATTATTATATAAATACATATTAAATTATTGAATTATACACCATATTACTAAGTTATAAATACCAAGTTGCCGACACTAAAGACGAAGCAACTTATCTTAATCTCTATCTATCTACTACCATGAACCGTTTCCTTATTACTTATACTACTTTACTTACTATAGCCCAGGCTCAACTTTTATACGAAGCTCCAGCCTGTGCTATTCCATGCATTAATCGTTACCTTACTTCCACTACTTGCCGATCTTCTGTCAACGTCATCAGGTGCATATGCCAAGATAGGTCTGCGGCTGCTGTTGAATTGACGAATTGTGTATTCGATGCTCAGCGTTGTTCCCCCTATGACCTAGCTGCGTTTTCAGAAGGTCTGGTCCAACTATGTCCAGAAATCTTGAGCTCTCAAGCTGCTCCGAGGTAAGATTGAACTCTATAGATAATAACCTTATAAAGGATTTACTAAATTATATAGCATACAATCAACTACAGGCAGTCTGCAACAAGCTACAAGCGGGGCTATTACTGAAGTATCTACTACTTTAACAACCCCTTCTGAAGAGACAACTCTTAATACAGACAAAGAATCAAAAGCTTTTAAGGATTTACTTAATATTACATATATTTTAGTAATAGGCTTATGTATTATTTAGGTAAATATCTATACTAAAGCTAATATATAATATATTATATTTATAGATTTATTAATAAATTATATAGCTAAAACTTAATAAGTAAACCTATTCTATCCTAACATCCTGGCAGATACAGCTCTGAATCCATTTACACTTCAAGAGTTAAAAAAAAGGCGCTAATAAAATAATAACCTAAATCTATTTAACCTAAACGGATTCAAGTCACCTACAGGTTTCTATCAGTAAAATGCATTTTAAGTAGATGCATCGATTTTTACATTAAGGCGAGTTTTAAATCTAGATTACCAGCCTGGAAGAGCTAGCCTAGTAGTCAACATCTCCTACGGCCTGGTTGCAAGACACTTAGCCAAACAATCCCACCGAATATCGCAGCTTACAGTGGCCAACTTACTCGAACGGTGCGGCGACGTACAGACAAACTCCGCAATACAATAAAGTAGCCTGCGAACCACTCTTGCGAACAACGCTGAACTTGCCGAGCGCGTTTGACCGGGCACATCTGGAGTCCTTTCAATTAAGGCAGAACGATCGAATTTGGCAAAGCCTGACAGGGCGGCAATGCTGGACTATAACGAAGGCGCTGGGGAGAGAGCAACAATTATGCCGCCATGTTGGGGTCCGGCATCCATCACTTGTTCCTTATGCAGAGTACCGAGATCAGGTAGCGATTTATAAGCATCATACCTCCTATACAAATACGAGAAAGGAGACCCGCATGTATTATCTTGGCTGCTACATCACCACAACAAAGATGCCAAGTCGTTTCAGTCGTCTGAATATTCATTATAAATTACGATCCTCGAGCCGCTGAATTTGCAACCGAAGAACTTGTTTAAACGAAATGGTTGGGGCGATTCTTACATGGATGGAGGTCGAGAGGGCTGCGTCGTTCTCACATGTCAGTAGCGCCAGGCATCTCTGCGCTTATCTCGTGTCCACATCCATCGTTCTTTTTAACCTTTCATAGAACAACCAATGACAAAATCGCCGAAAGCCGAGAAGGGCAATCAAAGTTCTCACCCACCGACAGGCCACGTAGTGGAGCAGTGTGTCTGGACCCTGTGGATCGAGGCAAATGACGCAGCGTACCATCGCCTCTTTAGCTCCTTACGCCCATTCATCCTACAGCCCACGCGTAAAATCGCCTAGCAGTCTTGCCATACATTAGGCAGCAGTGGCCTCCGGTTGCTGAAACCGGGCATGGCCAACATTCTGTATCTCTTTGTGCCTATTGTCGCATTACAGAATGTATTGCACCATTCTGGCTGCTCCTCACCGTCGAACCTGATAGGGCTGAGGTAGGTAACGTGACCTTCTGACGCCAGCTTGTAGTCATCTGCCAGCTAGCAGCTTGGAACGCTTCAAATTTCGATCTCGATGCAGAGCTCCGTAGCCCGGCGAGCATCATGCGGGGCCGACCGCCGAGGAGGAAAATACCTGGAGACTCTATTTAGAGTCAAGCGAATTGCCCTCGAATGTGTTAACCCGGTGAGTCATGGCAATATGCTTTCTGTAAAGTCTAAGGGCTGAGAGTTGTGTGCCAAGAAGGCTCTCATGCAAGCAAGCACTGAACAAACCTGTATTCTGAGTGCACTCGGGCGATGGAGGTCAGCGAACAGCGCTTCCTTAGATCAAGAAGTCGTGCAACTGTGTGGAGTCTAGCACAGCATCTTTTGAGACACTCCAAGCAAATCACAGGCACTTACTTGTTTAGTTCCAATATTAACCACAAGAAAACTTATCATTAAGACTGCCAACCATGGCCTAAAGGATCTAGGCAAGAGAAATACAACATGTGCCTTAGCTAGTGGAAAACTGTGATTGGCCAGCGCCAGGGATTGGCTGAAGGTGTCGGTTGTAGAAGTTTATTTGAGTTTACGTGAAAACAGTCAGAGGTTCAACAAAGGATCTAGAGCCAAAATGGATAAAGCAATGCGCTTAGCGATCGGGAACTCACTTAAAAATCCCATAGATCTTACAATTACCGAGGTTCTCAGGTTTGGACAAAGGCAGATTGCTGCTGTTTCTCCAGGCCTGGCTTTTTGCTGGTCGGTTGAGTACCGCGAAACAAAGGTACTGAAGCTCGTAATACACAGCTCTTGCTTCACACACATGAAACTGGCATGGAAGTCAAGATGACCCCAAACGGAGAGACTGTGCTGGTGGTGTTAGCGTTCACAAGGCGCAGTGAGCGATTTAAATGTCTGTCTTGGTGGCTATAACCTGTAGTAAACCAGGCAATAGAAGCATTGGGATTTATCGTGAGGAGGTACAAAACGCAAGTCTATCGCCTAGTTCAGTGGTGTTAGTGTCTACTATACCTTACCCTCTTATTCGACCTTGAGCAGAACTACTCGCTTCAATGCGTGCTTGAGGGATTTGCCATCTACTCCCTCCAGGTGGACGCCGATCTGTTGTTGGGTATTAAGAAGAACGTGTGCTGTAAACACCATGAGACAACTGACAGGCAGGTGGATAAATGTATAGATTTTATTTACCGCCCACTAGTCATGAAGCAGTGATGGGGGCAAGATCTTTGATTATGTGCAACTGCGCATAGGAACTTAGCAGAGTCTAGGCAGCGGACGTTACAAGGTAAGACCAGTAAGTGGCTTCGGATTTGTTACCGCAGGACATTCCCGTCAGCAGTCTTCCTAATAAAGTCAGGAATAAGATGCCCCATGGTGCTGGAAAGCGTTCGCCCGTCGGAAATGAAACAGTGCCAATGGCTGCCGGTGACATTGGAGCTCCCCGAAGTGTCTGACTAGGACCAAAGTAGTTCACAGCAGTTCAAAGCATGTTTAGGGACTCGTTCACCTCTAGCTCTTGCTCGTTGAACGGTTTTGCAACTTAGTCGATTCGTTTCCCTCGAAATGCAGATGGCCGATCGGGGGTCAGTCTCTGGAACTGGGAATAGAGAGAAGTACTCGAATCCATTACCAAATTGGCAATCAAAAATGATACCCAGTGTCTCAACGTCAAACCCTGTTCTGGGCCGTGGGTTGTGTCATTAGTGGACCTGTTGGAGGACTGGACATGTTGCCTCTTGCACTCGGCGTATAAATTTGACTCAGTGATTAAATCCAGAAACGAGGTATCAAATGATGCCACGATCTCGAATTTGAGAGGTATATTCGTCAAGTTTTGTTTTTACAAAGGAATTATCCAACCAATAGACCTCTCAGATCAAGTGGCGCAATCTGTCGAAGGTCCGCCACTACTACAAACGCTGTCGGGGATGTTCACAGATGCAAAGCGTCCTCTCTCAGTCTCATTTCTGCATCAGATCGTTGTCTTGCTCAACTACCTCTAGTTATTCAGATTCTGAAAGCCAACTGTGCTCAGACTTTGTGACGACTATGACAAGTTTAGCTCGTAATAGCCGTTCTCAAGATGTTCCAGTCTCATGGAGGGCACGAGAAGTATCAACCTTAAACCCAAAGATGCCGCGCCGTCTCCCACGTCACCGCTACCGTTGATAAGCTGCAAGTGCATGTTCACGGCCAGAAATAGCCACGATAGCCCAGCTGTGAAAATAGAACGATCCAGCGTGGTTCAGTACTTCTCGTGTCATCCATAAGATATGAAGGGCGGTGTCATACATACAGAACATAGGCGGCTCATGTTTCTGTGGATATGCTGACTTGCGCCACTATCATAGGATCAGTTCGCCACATCTATTGCAGGAAGAATCCATCAAACGTTTGCAACGCGGCCCGGAAGCCTAGGTCACGAGTAGTCGGAGGGATACCCTCACCTAGGAGACATCAATACCCGTAGCATTTCGGCAGTGCGTTTTTACCATACTTTCAGACCTTCATAGAGCGATTTGAACAAAAAGTTATCACCGGCTACATTGCGATGGGCGTCCGTATCACAAAGCTCGAAAGCCAGTCTCTTAGATTCACAGGTGAAGACCACCAGCCTCGGCCGGATGAAAGATGGAACCACACTCCGACAAGAGTTGATCAGGGCCACAAACATCCTGCCAAGCTCCTTTGCACCTCTCGTGTCAGAAATGGGGTCACTTTCGTGGGTGCGATGATGTAGCCTTCCTCTCTTACCAGCGCTATCTTAAGGATGCTGTTATTCAGCAGACAGACTTGGACGTCCTCGCTTCTGACCCTGAGCGGACGCTTGAATGTCGATGACGTGAGTCGATCCCTTATGTTGTCTAACATAACTTTTGCAGTAATCTTTATGTATCCTCCATTGCCCCAAAACATCGACTTTTGCAGTGGAGCCCGATCTGGCTGGCTTGCGAGATGATGAAGACAGCCGCATACGATGCAATCGATAGTCATTGGGCGAATCATGCAATATTGTCCATAGCAGAGCCTTTTGTATGACTGTATAGTGCCCGAACTTGGACTCCGAGGCATGGGTGCACTGTAAACTTCCTGGTCAACAAGGAGCGCTCTCAGGGCAAGGCACTCAAGGGACCGTGCATCAATCTCAATCCGGCTGGACAGCTATTATGAGCTTTTCCGCGTCACAAAACACCCTCAGGTGGAATGTATTCCATGGGGAGGGGTGCGAAGATGATGGCCTGCCGGAGAAGGAGAATGGCTTGACTGAACGTTTGACTGTGAACCTTGCCACCATGCAACTCGCAGCATTTATTGAGCCAATACCAGCGCAACAGCCCCGGCAGGATGCAGCTTATTGATCCTCTAAAGGTTCTCAACATTACCGAGCATCAATGTCCCAAAAACCCTCTTGCGCTCCTATCCTGAGTTTATCCATCCACAGATGCCGAACATCGACGTGTGAGTTGTCTTGGACTTTGATGACGTGCCTTCCAGAGGCAGGATCACGATCGAAAGTCGCGGCGCTTTCTGTACCTTCTCTTTGAGGGACAATGTCTGCAGCATCTGTCATATCGGCGGTGGAGAGTTGATTGCAGGCTTGGATTGTTATGCGAATTCGATAGGGTAATGAAGCGTGTCACTTGCAGCAAGTGAGGAAGGCGTTTAGAAGATGTAGGATTTCTAATCCTCGAGATAGCGTTAGCGAGTTGACTGGCTGATGGATAACTCCCGAAGATAAGACAAGAACTGGTAGGAATAAAGCGGCTCCCATTGCGGCAGAGAGCCCGTTTGCTATTATTCTCACCTTAACAAGCAAACACCGGCCATTTCGGGAGCACTAAGCACGACATGAATGCTTTGGATTTAGTTCATTGAGGCAAGATGCCTCGCCGAGCAACAACACCTTTTGCCAAAGATAAGAGAGGGCCCCACATAGCCTCTATTGCCAAAAGCAAACTCGGCGCTAGAAAATAAATTGTCCGAGCAGCGCGAGAGGTCCTGCTCTCTTGGGAGCACATTTAATCAAGTTCCATAAACAATAGTAGCCATTGCAACTTGTTGGAAATTCTTTTCCATCTTTTCGTTTCTCAGTTGTGATACAGCATTCATCTGAGAATGAAGATGTTGTAACATTTCACTTCAGTCCATCTCCACCGAATCTGTCCGTTGTACTCAATGGCCATGATTCTATGACCTCTCAACCCGACCATAAGAACCTCCCCTCATCTCTGCTACATTGTTAGGCGCTCAATCCTACCTTTGGCCAGGTCGCTGGTTTGGAAAGAACAAGAGTGAACTTTTCCCTAGCATGTAGGGTAGGTTACGTGGTGCCATTGTAATTTCATATAGTGCTTTTTCCCTTCCAACTTGATCACATCATTGATGCAAGCATCACTTCTCTATTGAGTACTGGCGCGAGAAGACTGGAGTGGGGTGTGATATTTTGGGTTTAATCGTTAGTTGAGGTGTTCCATGGAGTTGGAGTTGAGCCTTTTTTCGCTAGGCTCGTCCAGAAGAGCATCGGCGACAGTGGAGCTGAATAATTCATAATCTCACTGCATAACTTTAGCTTCTCAGTTGTGCAATGCTGCATATCTCCACTGTGGACCCTTGTAGACGGCTGAACCCGTTGGACCCAGATTCACCCCGCTTCGCTTTCCATTCCAGATCAGGCTAGGTTAGAACGCTACGGGACTGTTCATCTGGCAAATTTCATTGCTCCTGCGATAATGCAGCTGAAAAGCAAGTCTGACAGTCTTTCAACCCCTCTTACTCATCCCGAACTGTACTCAACTACAGAGACGCAATGGACCTCACTCAATCCTCACAAGTGGTTACATCTTCTGTACCTAAGAAAGGGGACCAGATATTGCAAACTGCCATCAACTCATTTCGGACCGTTCTCACACCCGAGCAGCTTGCCGAGCTCGACTGTATCCAATCTGTACCCGAAACAGATGCGGTTCTTGTATTCACGGCTGAGTTAGATCTTCGACGACAGAGCAAGAAAGGCAAAAGTATCGCCAGCCGCCTATTTCCCGTCCTTCAAGCAGTGCATAGCTTTACGTCCATCATCGATACGTTCATCTCATCAAACCCTACCATTGCAGCCCTTGTTTGGGGAAGTGTGAAAATGACAATGACAGCAAGTGTCCGACTGATGGCCTATATTTCTATCATGGTTAATCATCACTAGATCATGCTCAATGCTGCGTCTTATTATGAAGCCTTTATTGAGTTATGTATGGAGCTTGGCAGGATTTGCCCCAGGTTTGAGCAATACCAGGCTCTGTTCCCCGCCTCCAAACGCCTACAGGAAGCCTTGTGCACTTTCAACGCCTGCATAATCGATTGCTGTAGGCGCGTTATCGCAATGCCGAAAAGCTCGAGTGGCTGGACCTCACCACTCAATCCACTCAATCCGTCTTTCTGGCAGTCATTTCAGCAGGTCTTTGAGTCTGATCTACAAAAGCTCCGCGATCACAGTAAGAACGTCAACAAGGAGATTAGGCTTGCAGCAGACCAGTCACAGTATCGGAACAACGAGCTCCAAAGGCTAGAGAATGAACAAGCCGACCAGTCCAGGCGGTCGCTCAGTCGCTTCATGTCACGCACGCGCGATGACTTTGACACAATGCACAAGTTGCAGATTATGAGAAGTGAGGAAGTAGAGAGTGAGTATCAATCAATCTTGAAAAGGGGACCTTACTTAACATATGAAAGGAAAAAATAATCAAAAGCTTCTAGACTCTTTGTCTTCATATGATTACATCAAACCTCTGAAACAGGCCCGTCAGAAGAGATACCCCAAATCAGCAGAATGGATCTTTGGCACCGATGAGTTCAAAAGCTGGGTCGATGGGACTACGTCAGGTCTGCTTTGGTGTTCCGGAAAAAGTGAGTCTTATCTGCTCTAATGAAACTGGTTTCTCTAATACTTCGCAGTGGGGTCGGGAAAGTCAATCATCTGGTAAGTATATAAATGCGAAATCGAGTTGCCACTGACGACTATAGTGCGAGTGTGATCGACTACCTTTTGACTAGACCATCTAGTCGTCGGAGCCATGTGACATTCTTTTTCTCGCGATTCGATGACTCAGAGTCAATGAGAGCTGAGACTATTCTACGAGCTCTAGCTAGGCAGTTGGTCACCGTCCAGGATGTTTCAGGTCATACTAAGCAGGCTTTGGAGACCATAAAAAGTGCCCCTGGAGATATCTTATTTGACCTTTCTCGGCTCTTGACCCGCCTACTATCAAGAAAAGGCCCACCGTCATGGGTTATACTGGATGGAATAGATGAGTGTCAACGAGAAGAACGCCAAATACTCACTAAGGTGTTGACATCAATGCTGGATGATGGCGTGAACGCCAGGTTGTTTATCACCAGCCGAGATCACGCGACTTCTACCTTCAAAGAAGATTATGTCATTCTAGGACAAATATCTATGAATTGCTCTGCTGCCCAGGATGGCATGGCACAGCTAGTTGACCAGGCTGTGCAGAAGTGCCTTGATGCTGAAGAGCTGCTGGTTGAGGATCAGACACTCATAAATGAGATCAAGAACACTCTTACAAAGCACGCTGATGGCATGTATGTTTCCCAGATCTTACGATAACTGGCAATAGCTAATTTAATTCTAGGATTCTCTGGGTAACTTTGATCCTTAGACACCTCTGCACCCAGCCAAACAACGAAAGGATCCGCGAAGCAATCGCTTTCAAAAATCTACCTAGGAGCTTGACGGAGCTCTTCAACCGGATTCTAGATCGCACGGTCTCCGAGGAAAAAGAAAGCATCGTCCAAGCACTTCTCCCGTGGCTGGTGGCGGCAAAACAGCCTCTCACGCTATCCCAACTCAAGGAGTGCTGCCTGATCAGTCCGCTTCAAGAGTACACTATCCGAGATCGATATGTGAATGGAATTCATCTGATCGACAATTGGTTCCAAGGTCTCGTTGAGGTTGACTATGAGACAAAGACAGTTCACTTTATCCATGCTAGCGTTCAACAATTCTTCCTCAACGCGTCAGATAACCCAGCCTTTTCGAACTTCCATGTTTGTCTCGAAGACGCTGATCGCCATATTGGAGATGTTTGCATCACGTACTTGAACTTCAGCGATTTCAAGACAACCTTAGCCCGAATTCGCCCACCTCTGCCACCAATAGCCCCTGATGAGATCTGCCAGAAGGCCCTTAGCAACGAATGGAGTTGGCCTAGGCTCCTGAGACTTTCTCAAAGACTCCAAGGTAAGAAGCCACGAGCTGCTGATATTGATGCATCTTTTGCTTCGTATACAAGAGCTGCCGATAAAACTATTCAAGAAACTATACTCCTTGACCATCCATTCCTTCCATATGCTTCGGCCCATTGGCTCTCACACTCGGTTAACTTCGACCAGGAGCATTGTCAAACATGGAGTCTATGGAGGGACATGTTGATGTGGGGGCATGAACTAGCTGCATCGCCAGTGTCTGAAGAACATCATCGGACTGTAGATGGAGCCCTTGTTTTTTGGGCTACTCAAAACAGGCACTCTGCACTTTTGGATGTTGTCGTTACGTCAGCGGAGCTGATTGAACAATATCACCATATCCTGTTCGACTATGTGTTGAAAGAGAGTGATACCAACCCCCTTCTGCATCACATGTTGAGTACCAAAAGTTTGGGCCATGAGCTCAATTCACTATGCTGCAGAGCAGCGTATCATGGTCGTCTTGAGATCGTCAAGACGCTATATGAAGCAGGCGTGGACGTCAATGCACACGGAGGCCTCTTAGGTCGTCCTCCAAACACTCTACCTCTCACAGAGGCTGCGGAGAAAGGCCACATCAAAGTTATAGAGTATCTTCTACAGAGGGGAGCAAACCCTAACATACAGACTGATTTATATCGGAGCGCGTTGGTACCAGCGGCAGAATTGGGTGGCTTGAAAGGCCTCCAGGCTTGCAGGTTGCTTATCGACGCCGGGGCTAACGTGAGAAATACTGACGCCCTGCTGAAGTCTTGCGCTAGTGGCGATAGGGAAATCATAAAGCTCCTCCTTAGCTCGGGTGCTGATGTCAACGCCTCATATCCTGCGCCACAATGGAAACTCCCATCTGTAGGAATTTAGACCAATTCTCGATTACTCTCACCATGCGCTAACGCCAGCACACAGAATGACGGTACATTTGTGAACCAAGATAACACGGCCCTACTGCAGGCTTTCTCCGTTCCAAAGCCAGAAGTTGATATTATTGAGCTTCTGATTAGAGCTGGAGCAAAAGTATACATAGGAAGTTCACAGGATAGTGGCTACAGATTATTGCGAGAAGCTATTAGACTTCGCGATTGCAATTTGGTCAAAATACTAATACGCGAAGGCGCTGATCCTAGTGGGAGGCGTGGTCTTTATGCTACTGATACTCCCTTGGCGCTGGCGGCGACTGAGGGCTCGTTTGAAATTATGCACTATCTACTGGGCAATGGTGCTCGGGTTGTTGATTTCAACCGCATAGTTGAAATAATACCGGCTTATTTGAGAAATGGAAAACACTATGAGGAACTGTTAACTAAATTAAAACAAGCAGACCGGCTATAGGTAGGTTTGCTTCATTTTATCCTTATGAGATAGCTTAAACTGAATTATCGAAAAGCCCTACCCTGATAATTATTAACCCTTATGTGTAGTTTGGGATCTCGGAGTATATAATCTGATATATATAATTGTGATACTCGTTAAGGAGATAAAGTCTAACATTACAGCTAATCAACTGGAGCTTGTTTGCTATAAAGGCGTCATGGATGAATCCCATGCTGATCCTCCTCAGAATCATGCTCCGCCAATAGGGTATATTCGCACCCACGCTACTCCATGTCTACTGTGATCCAGCGCTTACTGTGACGGAAGACACGCTGTCTTGAACTTGGTAGCGAACGAAGGCAATCTTTATACTACAGCACAAAAAGTATCTTCTTGTGCGGGAAGCTGGGTAGAGAATACGTTATTTCTACCTGATTTATTTGGACAAGTCATAATTCGGTCAACATCGGGCATGATAGGAGGTGCGCGTTTCCTCAACTCAAGATAGTCAAGAAAACCGCCATGTCTCTTATATAACGATTTTGAGTTTCTCATTGATTATATACACTCTCTTTTATTCCGTACCAGGCTTCAGAAGCCACGGTACTCTGTTCCCATGGGTTCTTTACCTTTGTATGTTGGGTATGATGCCACATTTGACCTCTCAACCTCAACAAGGTCCATTATTCCCCCAAGACGCTATATTTCAAAGCTTACTCAGGCTCCCATTCCAGTTCTACATCCAGTAGGACTCACTTTGCACAAATGAAGGGAGCAGTTACTACCTGAAGGTTCTTTTGCACAACTCATCTCGTGTCGCATGTTCATGGACCGTCACATCACTTCAGCCCTCATTAGCAAGCTGTAAAACTCTAAGTTTTGTCTGCTGGCTCTCAGCCACAAGTCGTAAGTGCAAATAACACATCTGGATTCCAAATTATACCGAGCTTATGTCAATGCATCATGGACTTCAGTAGTTGGCAAGCGTGTAAGAATTCATGTCGTCATACTGGCGCTGATGCAACTGATAACATGAGCAACATGATATAAGTAGATGGGCCATAATGGCCATGGGGACACTCTCTCTTCAGGTAATCCATCTTTCTCTCTTGGCCTAGATTACCTCAAGAAGTGGAAGTTCGCGATATCCCCCCTGGCCGTCTTATCATGAGCTCTTGATGCCTTTTTCGTCAGAAGATCGCCCCTCTGACCTATTGGGTTGTTTTCCTCAGTCTACCTTTGACCAGGACCTTGCAGACGTAGACAGCGGAGTTGGGACGGCTTCAACCTGAAACGGGCTTCTTGGCTGCCATGCGGCTCTCTGAAAGCTGGCATCGGGGTCAAGTTTTAGTCGGAAACACAGTCAACAGGATAGTTACCAAGGTTGCGGCTGGTTTGCTTTACTATATCATATACTCAAACGCACTGGTCACTATGCGAATTAAATTGGATTCTTTAGCTTATCTCTGTCACTAGATCTTCAGCCCTTGCATTTCTGTGACGGCCTGATGTACCAGGGTGATATAATAAACCTCACTTCTAAGTGATTATATGGCCCAGCGCTGCCTTGAGGGCCTCGATCCTAATATTCTCCATTGCACCGGCATACAGCCATATCGCTCCGTCTGCCGTTCCAGCTTATTGTGGCCGGATTTTTGGTCGAAGACCTGCTTGCAGGACTTCAGTCATTTGGTCTTTAACCTGTAGAGCTGTCCCGCTGAATACTTTGACAAATCTTTGTATGCCGCGTCAACGACCTGCATCAACAATTGACCATGGCAATCGGTGATGTCTGGATCCTGTCAGTAGGCCTGAAGCTTGAAATGTGAGTTCAACGGTAGAGTATCTGTTTGAAGCTTGTCTCATCGGAATGCTGGTTCAGGGGGCTCTACTGGGACAGAGGTTGCGTACTATGAGAATAGGAATACGGCCAATGGAGCTTACACTTATCACAAAGTTCACAAGTCGAATGCAATTACTCTAAATCGACGCTCGTCTTATTTCCGTGCGCCTTAAGGCGATGCTGCCCAGCCATGACGTCTGCTGGTCTACCGCAGCTGGCAGATAAAATATTCACCATATAAGCGTAATTTTGCAGGGACCTATAGATCTTCAATTGATCTCGTTTCTCGAAACGTTTCGTCATCGTAGACACATAAGCTCAGCTGCAGAGATCTATGAGATGATTCTCGTCTGTCTGTTAGTTCATTCTACTAATTCTCAGGATTGCACGGAGCGCATTTATGTTCCTTGGACTAGGCAGCTACTCATTCCTAGATTGGGTGCAAATGTCAATGTATTCGTGGGTATACGAGTCGTCAAAATCTGATGTTGTCGTCCTTGCTCCTGTGCTGAGCCTTTCCCCCTCTCCCTGTATCTCATCCAAGCCACTATTTGCCCATCTCACACTTTCGTGCAGCCTGGCTTGAACAACACTTGATGCTGCATTGTTTCTAGCGCAGAAGAGTTCTCAAAATTCCATCCTTTGACACTAATCTTCTGGAAGAATTATGATCTAGAGTGAGGCTATATCCTTGCCAAACTGGAGCTAGGACACAATGACACCGGCCTACATGAATCAAGCCTTGTCAATAAGGCAACCCAATAAATAGGGTTTCCTGTTGCTCCCCTTCTTATCTAGCATCATTCCCTGAGGCTCTTCGAAGCACAGGTATTTAATGTTACCCACTCCAAACATTCAGCGCGACAATCTGTTCTGGTCGCCGGAAGCCATATACCTTCTGGTACATTCAAGCCAGGCGAGCTGTCCTTTCCATGACTTACACAGACGTTTCAGCCGATCTTGCGCAATAGCTATATATCATCAGGAGATGCCATAAACAATAAATTTATCGCAATTCGTCAGCATCTTAAGATTGAGTCGGATGCAAAGGCTGGACTTCAGGACGCAAAATATTGTGCGAGGGTACTTGAGGTGACGGGAGACCGAGACCTGATTTCAAAGTCACGGGAGTGGCGCATGGCTCAAGTTCCAGTGATGGATGTAAAGATCGGGGATGAAAAGGAGTCGTGAAGGCTGAATTGCGCGTCACAGAGAACAAATAGTCCACCAAAGTTCGCTCAATATTTGGATTCGCCAGGCAGGATCAGACATCTGATACCTAAGCTCAGGCAGTGGCTTATGAAGTTGACTCTAGTCATGAGGCTAAGGAGATCCGACCCATAAAGTCCGAGTTGTCAAGCTCATGTCCCTGAAGAGCCTTGTCGTGCAGCGTCTTTTAGGGTTGTGCCAAACCTACCCCAGAAATGGCGATCTCTGAAGATCCCGGTCATGGCAGTATGATACTAGAGTGAGCGGTGTCAGGAGGTAAGTCAACTCCAAGGAGGATCTTCTGGTCCGTATCTCTCCAGAAGCATCTCCCATAGGTCTTTTCGTTAGTGGAATAACATATTATGTGATTCCAGTCTTCTCAAACTCTTCCAGAATTGGTCGAAAGCGTCCATTATAATTGTTAGTCGAGAGGGAATCCCAAAAGATTTAGCAAGAATGTTCCGAGCTCGGTTGACGCATTTACCCACCTCATCACATTGTCCTTTATCGCTATCTGTCTAAATATTAATGCATTGAACATATTAACAGTATATGCGCCAGTCATGAAGGCGCTGATACTATTGTCTTGAGGGCCGGTAATGTGAGTTCCGTTTCTCGGGATTGAGTATGGGGAACTGAGACACACAGTGATCTCGGAGAGATTCGTGATCAGTCTAACATACAGCTATAAGCCGAGTTTATAAAAAGAAGAAGAACAAAGGTGCTTTAGATTTTTGTTTTATCTTTATATACGGAGCGAGAGTCGCGGGTATTCTGTGCTTACGTTGTTGTGTTCCAGACTCTGGTGCTTGAGCCTCTGGGATTCCGGAATCTGGATACAAGCACTCAAAGTAATCTGGAAACCGCTTAGGTAGAAGCACATATTGATAAAAGTCACCTCAATTCCTTCTATTTTTCTCTTCCGGAATAAAGCTTAAGCGTATGGGAAGCAATCAACTACTTGTACTCAAATTGATGGCATTACAGTTACAGTCTCCCGAGCCTCGGTATCGCGAATAGGGCAATTACCAGCTTTAGAATCACGAGCTGTAGCGTTCTGGATAGGCAGTTCTAGAAACCGGAAAATAGTGTTGCTGGTTTTGATCATACATTTCGAGGGACTGAATATCCATGTTAGACGTTGAGGTCCGGTCTTAGGACTCTATTTTGAACTTCTGTCGCTGAAAATCCTCTAGGAACTCCATAACATGCCCACTAATAACAGGAAGTTCAAGTTCACTCATCCAAACACCCTTTTTTTCATATTCACGAGCCACCATGCATGGAAACTCCGAAGGTCCCGCCGTTGTGAGAGCCTCTGGAGTAACCTCGCAGACTTCCCACGGCATCTTGGCCACATTTCAAAGGAGGAACAAGAGCCAATTCGCTGCAAGCAAGTCCTGAGGCCGCACAGTCATCTCAAATCTTGCGTAGATTTCCCCGACGGCATGCCTTATGGCGAAGCAAAACGAAAGTTATGAATCAGGCTTTGATCACAAACCAGCCAATCAATAGACCGAGTTGAAGACCTTACATTCTCTGTGATCTGTATCATCCTAAGCCTTGGCAGAAGGCTCACGTAGACCTTTCTAACTCCGGCGTTCACGGTTTGTTTTTTGACGGTGGGTGGGACTTCACGGCGATGTTTGAGGTCGCTTCACGAGGTAGAGGGGCAAAGCTTTGTGACGTTCCTGTGCTTCAGAGCTGCTGACTATCAACTCGTTAGTATTGACATTGACTTTCTTCACAAGGGGATGAGACATGGCATGCAAAGGCTTTGGTTTAAGCTGCAGTTTTATAAGAAACAAAAAGCATGTGTTTGTGCAGATCCACAGATTGGTCCCAGACAAATGTCAGTACGTAGTCATGTCAGTGGCATTGCAAAACGCATATCTCAGACATCTTCCGAAGCCCATTCATGGTTGGCAGATTAAATACCCTGACCGCTGACTCTGCTTCGCATGAGGCCCAGAACACCGAATCAGCGGCTTCTACTAATTTAATCTTTTTCCTTTTTACGACATAACTCCCCTAACTTATCCGTCCACTTCCCGCGAGTAGCCACATGACTATGCTTCAAATGCTGCCGAAAGTGATCCGCTCGATAAAACTTCTTCGCACTGTTGCACTCCCGGAACTTGTGAGCCTCCTGCAAGTGCCTTATGCGTTCATCCCAATCTTGTTCTGTGGGATAGGTCCCGTTCCCGGCCGTACCAGAACGTGGAAAGTCATCGCCACAAAATCCGCATGCGTCACATTCTTCGGGTCGCTGACTGGACTCCTGGAAGGCACTGTCGTATCCCGGTAGGTTTGAGCAGGACCAAGAGTGTTTTCTAATATGGAGCGAGTTCTGGTGCCTCTCTGCTTCCGCTTGTGACTTGAATCTATTTCCGCAGTATGAACACTCGAATTTTTTCTCAGACGCGTGTGCTCTACTATACTATTAGTAAAGGCGAAGATGAAATGACTGAGAGACTAACCTGAGTTCTTCTAGTGTATCAAACTTTTTCGGTTTCTTGGGGCAGCAGCCACAAATAAAGAATCCTACGACCTTTGTTCCTCCGAAGTCTTGGGAGTTAACAGGTGTCCCTCTGAAGTCCTTGGAATTAACAGGCCTCGGATTCTCAAGTCTTGGGGAGAATCGGTCGTATCCATCGTGGCTACTGGCAGAGCCGAAACTGGCGACACTGACTTTTCTTCTCGGTACGCGATTAAGACTTTGGGGGCTCTCACCTCGCCGTCTAGGGCTTGTCATCGGAGGAGGGTGTTCTTGAGGATCAACTTGGGGTATTGAAAGAGGCACTGGAAGTGAACTCCGCCGTGACTCGTCTCCCGGCAGTTGATGACTTGGATAAAGAGTAGACCTTCGAGTATCAATTGGTGATGTTGGGACGTCTCTTGAAAGGGGACTCCCCCGTCTCTTTTGGCCGCGACTGAATCGGTCGTGAAAAGCGCTGATCCACGAGTCAAGGCCCAAATCCTCCAAGAAATTAAGCAGATCTACTCCCTCTGGCAAATCCTCTCTCAAAGATTTCCAACGAGCCCATGTTGTTTCATCATGAAGACGATCGAGAATTGGAATTATATCAGCCCCGTCGATGGGCGCCAGGCGAGCGTGCTCAAACATTGCGAATGTAGCATACGAGAGTAGCGCAGGATGGTCCTCTAGAATCTGGGAGCGGGGTGTGTCAGAGACATCCGAGAATGGAGCCCGTGGAATGTCGATGAGTAAATCCGACTCCGTAGTAGAATTGCCGCTCTCTTCCAGCCATCGATGTACAGCCACAAACGGATGTGACTCGGGAGAGCCTGTTGTAGTTTGCTCTGGTCTGCTATCATCCTCACTTGTATTGTGATGTAAAGGCAGGGCGATTGTGCCTTGTAGGGTATGTTCCTCATGTCCGAGAGAGCAGTCACTATTCGACTCAGTCAATGAAGTTGGGCTCTGTTCTTCATTTCTGTCCTTCCCTTGATGTGTGACCCGTTGCCGCGCCTTTACCAAAGCATCGAGCTCACCGATGTTCACATAATCCAGACAAGTGGCCATGATAGACAAGTGTCCACGACCAATAGGATGGGTCGAGAAACTTGGGTCTAGCGCTGAGAACCCATTGCCCCTCAAGAAGAAGTCTCGTACTGACTCGTGGATTACCTGTACGATCCTAGTATCGCCGTGTTCATGGGTTAACGATCCCGCGTCTACACCCACTGACGATACGTCAGAGCCTGAGTCATGCGGCGGGAGCTCGATCGCCCCTGTCACCTCGACCAGTCCCAGAGAAAGGGTATTAATCTGTTTCACCAGCTGCTCATCGGTTGCTGTAAAGTAATCTGATGCTCGCCATTCAGCAAGTGACGTTGGCGTGGGATGCCTAATAAACCCCATTATGTGATGCCACTCGTGGAGACGAAGTGGTTTTGTGGACAAGGTAGCCCATTGGAATAGTTTCACAGCGATGTTCCTCCTTTCGGGCGTGAAATGTGACAACATCTCGGAGAATAGAGTCTCAAGAGCCTGCGGGGTGTTTTCAACACGCTTGGTCAAGTATTCAAGACTTCTTCCTTCATCCCAGCTTCGAAGCAACTCGTCAACCACCAGGACTACCCAGAGAAACATACCATCTGACCTTTCTCTGATCTTCTCTTCCAAGATTTGCCATTGCGCGTTGTGGGTGCCAATCCCAATCTCGATTCTCTGCTTCAAATATGTTGAGATATCGTGACCGTTGTGCTGTTCCATGATGATTTCTGGGCAGTCACTCACAGTGACAGAGGGAGAATGCCGACTCGATAGACAGACTTTCAGATCGATCCCCGAAGCAAAAGCTGACTTTGTGATCTTCCGCCAGAAGTAAGCTAGATCTCGCACACTACCTGAGTCACACTCATCTAGAGCATCGACCAAGATCAATAATTTGCTGCTTGTTTTCTGGAGTATCATATTTTCTAGGGCAGCCTTGAGTTCAGCTTCTTGCCAAGCAATTGTTTCTGATGCCATGAAACATCCGGTCTTGGTCTTTGCATCACAAATTTCCTGGAAAGATTGCATAAAAAGGGCGTTTTTGGAACAAAGCTGATAGATCAAGGACCTAAAAAGACCAACAACCGAGTGCTCGGGTTCATCGCCTTTGCCGCTAAAGAAGAACGCCGCCGTTTGAGATGGGGTTGATGCTTCTGCTTGTCTTCGGGTTGCTCGACGGAAAGCTTCTCCCATCAACATTGACTTCCCGGAGCCCGGTTTACCCTTTATCCAAATGAGTCCTTGATATCTTTCCTGGTTCAGTCCGTTGAGCCAATTGTGGAAGTTTTTGTCATCAAAAAGCCAATGACATGTCTGGTCAGCTGGGCTGCCCATAGTCTCGTAGCGTCTATTTATGGCTGGAAACCACAATGACTGGAGCCATGCTTTACCGGCTTGATCCTGGAAATTACGCCCTGAATATTGAGACACACCAACACTCGGTCTTGGGCTGTTATTCCTTCCTCCCCAGCGTCCAAATGACTCTAGTTTGCTGGTTGTCGTAATCAAAAGGTAGGTAGAGCGGATCTCGCCAGCGACTTTGAGATAGTTTGGGTCGTCTTTCCCTGAGTACCGACACATCTCGAGATGATCAGCTTGCAGCGTCTCAGCATGTTCTCGATGATTTCCAAGGAGAGAGGAGTATTCAGGAACAACCTTCTTCCCCAACTTAGGGAGAATGAGTCCTTCTTGGAAAGTCTTGACCCGAAAGTTACTCATATGCCAAAACCGGGAAAACTCCTCCTGTGCTCTCTCTAGATCTGTGTTCTTCAGACCGAGGGAATCTAAAATAACTGGAGTCGTTGCTACCCCTAAGGCACTGAGCAGCGACCGAGCTACTTCCCCCTTAGCGGCGACTTCTACACTACCGCGATGTGGTGTGCCAAGGAAAATGACTGCTTCGATCGACTCAAGGATATTTTGGTGCTCACGTCGTGTGGATGATGAAGATCTCGAAAGCATCTGGAGGATACATTATTAGTTGAGATTAAACCTCGCCCATTGACATACCTCCTTGAAAATGATGCCGCCGAGGCTGTGGGCTACACATATCAGAGGCCGATGAAGGGGTCTCTTCAACGCAAGAGCAAAAAGAAGGTCTTTGGCATGTGAAAAGACACTATTCTCACTGACTGCTCCAGCCGAGTATTTAGTTATCTTGCTATCATATCCAAACACGAGAATGCGTGAGCCCGGTAAATCCTTGGAGAGAAGGTCGACAGGCCAAAACACCACGGCGGGGTTGCCATCGTCGCGCAATGCGTCAGGCCTAGGTTCTGCCGCCGTGCTCCGAGACGTTAGATGGAGACGACCCAGAGCGCGACCGAGGACACTCCTCCGAGAATTTTTCCTTGACAGCTCAGAGGCTGATAACGACTCGGGTATTCCGGGGGGTCCTTTGGAACAGGTCCATGTCTTCCGAGGATGACCACCGAGGCCATGTACGAACAGGATGCTGGCTAGTCAATACAAAGCCCTGGAAGCACCATGAGAACGTACTCTACAACTGGAGCGCTCTTTTCAGGTTCATAAGCGATAGAGATTCCGGTATCTCGAATGGGGCTCTCCATGTCAGAAGGAAATAACACTGCGCTATATAACTGGAATAATGGTGCCTAGCTAAACCTGACGGCGGGGTTGATGCTTACCTACGTGAACGTGGTTGTTGATTGGATGACCTTAGGAACCCCGCTAATCATAATATTCCCATCTTTGAATTAGCATGCATATTTAAGAGAAGTTGGCAAAGGTGCACTATGGCTAGAATATTATTTACGTTCTCAGGCCTATGGTTGTCTTGGCTCTGATGGCGATTCCAGCAGAAGCCGGTCAAGAGTTCTGCACGGAATTTATGGCGACATCGCCATGAAATTACCTAATCTAGACCAGTCCCCTCTGGTATCTCCACAGTCGCTCTATAATCTCTTGTAGACCCAAAATCCAAGGTAGAATGCAATTAAGTATTGCACACATAATGACAAAAAGAATCAGGCTACTGAATACAGACAACAAGGCGATAAATAAGGAGGCGACCACAAATCCATATGAATCGTTAACGAGGTTTTAAGAGATCTTTAATGTGGGAAGAAAACATCTTAAGATGGATTTTAGTGGGACAAGAAGATGACTGGATTGGCTGGAATCAGATTGTGTGGGGCAATGACTACTCGCGTCTGGGATAAAGGTCTCTTAAGATGGATGCTAGATAAGAAAAGCAAGCCAAGATAAGCATCGTCAAGGTACTGGTAATCTTGGCCGCAGCTTTCCCGAAAGTTGAGTCACATAAGAAGAGTTAACTAGGCTTATGGTCTGTACACAATTCCATTTTACCTAAAGCGCAGGTTATTGATTACTTCAAGTATTCCAATTTTGATCCAGAGAACTCTTCATTTCTAATTAAATGTGGCGCATATTCTTAGGATATTTCAGCCGTTGATACATTCCCGAACGTCTGAGGCACGTGTCCGGAATGGCCACAAGGGCTTTCCCCTTCCACGTAGGGTATTTGTGGGGTGAAGCCTGTTTGTATCTTGACTTGACTAGAACACTTATGTCGTTATGTACAGTCCTGCTAAATACCAGTTAAGTTATCGAGTCCAAAAGAGTCCACAAGGTCCAGTCACTGCTGCAGTCAAAGAAACATACTATACCTGTAATCAAGCTAAAGAACTCCACGGTTCGAAGGCTTTTAAACCAGCCGCGGGGCCTGTCCAAGGGTCTGACCTTACCCGCTTACGAGAGTTACACTTAAGCTTAAAGGTTTGCTTGCTCAAAAGGATGGGATGGAGCATTGAGTAGATTGCGTGCAGGGTCCCCCGCGTGGAGGAAATGTGCAGCGTCTGAGTCATAGATATCATTGCATGAGTCAAATACCGAGAAACATGGGGCCAGAGCAAAGAAGCGTCATTACGCAATTAAAGCCTCCAGTGCCATGAAAAAAAAAACATTATATTGTACAGAAATAAGAGCTTACAACAATTCCCATACGCAGGATTAACCGAGACATCACCCCATTCAATCTCGTATTAGTTACATGGCATTACCTGCGCAGCCTACACATGAAGTGTGTAGAAATCTCCAATATCTACCCATGTAAGCCAGATTGTATTGAAACCCGGGTTGTTGTCGTAATGCCGAAGGACGGGATGCCGTACTTTGAGGTACCATGATTTCGAAATATTTGGTTACGCAAGGCCAAACCTGAGCTCTGGCAGCTGGTTTGCATCTTTGACAAGCTGGAAGAATAGTCCGCGTGGGACCCAAGCCGATGAGTATCTTTGGCCATCCTGGCAATGGCATATAAGCAACCGGATATCACAAACTTGCTGAGTAGCATTCTGTTAATAGATAAAGGAAAAGCGGACATCGGATAAAATAGCTAGAGTCATGGAATGCTTAATAAACCAGTCAAATTATCACGAATGTTACTGTGATACTCTGTTCCAACAGCAAATGCGTAGTGTTGAAACACAGGAGTAGGAAGTCCGGGCCTTTGGTAACGAGAACAGGAATCCCATGCTATCCCGGACCGCCGATTACAATTTTACGCCTGGGCTGAACAGCGATGTGTTCACCAAGACTTTCTAGATCTAATCTTGTGAGTCATGGGATCCTTGTAGGGATACCTGTAACGGCCATGCTGATGACAAAAAAATGCAAAGCAATAGTGTACCTCGCGGAAGAAACCCAGCGAACAAACTGAACATGTTAACGTATATAATTACGCCACTTAGCCTTCCAGCTTGGACTAGATGCCCAGGGTTTTAGTTTGATCTCAAACCTCAGTATCTTGCCCGACCACGATGCTTTCATTCAAGTCACATCGGATTCTGACGATTTACTACGGGTGTTTACGCCAACTCGCTGTCACCCATGACATTAAGCTTCATCTCTACTTAACTCAAACAGCTTTTGCTCCCAGCGCCTGCAATCTCAACTCAGCTGAGGAATGCTTCATAGAGACTGCTCCCTCCAGGGAAGGTCAAGTAAGTTAAGGAGATTGTCCCAGCCGTACCGGCATCTTGCTAAACAGGATAACCCTATATAATGTGCGTTTGGCGGGTGCAAGAACTGTTGAGAAGTTCTGACTTGTCGTACACTGATAGGTATGTGCATACTTATTGCTTCGTCTAATTGAGTCAATCAGCTTGCCACATACAGAAACACCAAGATCGCTATCATGCAAGGCAGTGATGCACAGAGTGGTGAGAGTTTACAAAGTCAAGTTCTATCTGCAGCGGGACCTCCATCTACTGACGGTTTGCGATAAGCTATAGAAGAATCTCTAAGATTTAATAATCCAAGACCATCTCCCACTGCATTCTCAAGTACAATCTCACCCTCGACCAAGTCAAGACATCCATCAAGGCCATTAAGAACTATAACAAGATATTTGCGGGCTATACATGTAAGAAGAACAAGGCGCAAATACCGGCCGGCTTAAGAGAAATAACGTCTTGCATGAAAAGCCCAAGAACTTATGATATAGGTTCCAGGAACTCACACGAAGTCTGACTGTCGAGGAAACCACCCAGACCTTTTAGGACCCAGTGAACGTCCTAACGGCTGAAGGCTCTGCTCAGTCAGGTATATTGGTATGTCAGGCCAGGCCATAGGAGACGATCCTCAGCTCGCAGGAAGAGAAGAATACCAGCACATCGCCTCACACCTCTCCTTCTCCGCCAATCGCATAAACTGCAAAGACCAGACGTACCAAGTTGTCAAGAACAGCCAGAAATTGAGGCGCCATCGATATTAGATGACGATGGTGTTGGGAATAAGTCGTCAGCAATTTGAAGTCAGTAAGGCGAATGGACTGTGCCTGGTCAGCACTGCCAGATCCCCATCAAAAGCTGACCGATCGCTCACTCGGTCAAGGTTTTTGTCCCAACAGACCAATTAGGTATAGAAAAGGTAAGTTTTGGTATATTTTTGATGCAGGTGAGGTTATCAGTGGTAGGATTGTTGATCCACTGGTGAGAAAACCTTTCCTGAGGTGTTCCGACTGTAAGCCAGCACCTCTTGCTTCCCATACTCAAAGGTCTGCTACCACCCTCCAAGCTTCTGTCTCTCTCTTTCTTAATCACAGAGCATGAATACTGTATCCGCTTGGAAGGTCGCTTGCAATATCCTTGGCGCTGTCCGCGAAGAGAAGAGCAAATACGAACATCGCAGTTTAATAAGATCCACTGAAGGCACACTGCGCCAACACTCGAGTTGTGTTCACCGATGTCAGTGAGAGCTATTCGACCGGGGCCCGAAGGAGCATAATAAAGAGGAACTGAAGGATCTGACACGGAATTTGACGGCAACTCCAGCAGTGGCTATTGAGAGGATCCCGAGAACGCCTTGCCTAGATCTTGGGTGTAGCATACTAGCCCCAGACCACTGAGGAGGCCTCGATGACACCCTTTCAAGAACAATTCTGTGAACTTGGTCTAGTATGGGTCAAATATCTCTCTGATGGTATCCGTTACCATAATAAAACTTGTTGTGGAATAGTAACGCAAGCTCGATTGATCAGAAGTTTCTTTGCATTGGACGAATTCTGCTCTGTCCTCGGGATAGCGGCAGGAAAGGAACAAGATGGCAGCTCCAAGATCCAGTAACACTACTCTGAGCAAGCTTCTCAAATTAAAACTAGTGGATTGATGATTCCATCCTCGCCTCATTCGTAGAGCGTTTCGGACTGATCAACGTAAGCCAAGATGTCTTCCATGCCCAGAGATCTGCGAACAAGGCGACGCGAGGACAACGATGGACAAAGGCCTCGAGAAAAAAGCACGGCCTGAGAAAAGAAGGTCTATATAAGGTGGCGACATAAGGTAGCTTATAGCAAAGAATTTGCAACCGGGGAAAAGGGAGTCTGCATTTTCCTCTATCTTATGAACTACGGTGCTCTGTCAAGATGAAGGAGTTTGGACATCGCCGCCGTCATCAAGGGTTGGCTGATATTGGCTATGGTCATACCAGAGGCTCGCTGCGGTGAGGGAGGCCTCTGGGGAGATGGGTGGTGTATTGTGGACGTGATGCCAAGTTCATGGCTGATTAGGCTGAGTGCGGATCAAGTGTCTGACTGCGTTAGGTGGTCTCATCAAAACTCGTTGGCGGCGACGGACTTTATGGCGGCGGCGGAAACTTATTCTTTAAATATAATTATATGGAGGATCTATAGCTTCTTCACAGCATATAAGCCTCTCAATTGACTCTTTGGCGAAGAGCAAGCACCAACCTAGCCTTGGTTTAATCCAGACAGCAAAGCCTAGGGTTCTTGATCTAAACTAAGCTCTACTAAACTTACCTAAAGCTTTTCATTATTTGGAATAGATGAATCAAATTTAGTTACCTCCCCTTATGGAGCTACACGTCAGGAGTACTGTCTTAGGAAATGCATTTATCTACACAGTCAACAGTATCAAAAGGCACAATATGACGCCACGTCCTATTCCTGTGGCAGAGTCTAAAGCTTAAGCCAAGTATGCCCCAACGCCAAGAGGGTATCATCCAACGCCTTTTCAAAGTCAATCATCCGGTCTTTGTGCGAAGAATCCAACCATCCAATCCAGCATGTGTATCGGTCATCCAAGTCACTTCATTCGCAAATCCAATCCAATCCAATCCAATCCCAAAAATCAAGATGCCGCGGCTTCATTAGAGTCCAACTCCACGACAGGGGGCTTGGTGCAGGCACGTCCCTGTTGTGAACGTTTAGCAGGTCTCTGTTCGTCATTGAGTCTGTGCTCGTCATCGAGTATCTGTTCGACGTTGGGTGTCTGTTCATCGTTGAGTTCCAGATAATCCCCGTCTTCTGCATCTCGCTTGTCCCTCGTCGCACGATCCTTGGCACTCCACTGCTTTCTGTCCTCCTCAGCCACGGATTCAACGGAATCCGAGGACAGGCGACTCCGCTTCACACCGCGCTTGGAGTGCGAGAATTTGCGGCGCGGCTTAGACCGCCGTTCGGCTTCCAAGAGGGATTCGTACAGCTTCGAGTACGGGATCGAGATGCAGGGGTTCGGGTACCCATCGCAATCTGGATCAGGGATAAAGTCGTGAAGATCGAGGACAAGTTCGTAGTCCTGATTGATCGGGGTTCCGTCAGCTGTTCGGAAGGGCTAGAACTGTCAGTTGATGGATCCTATTGATGGACAAATATGGACATACTTGTGACTTGACCACCTGCTCTATCTCCATCGTGACCTCATCGCTGCCTGCTTCTGGGTAGAATACAGGCTTCCACACTGAAACGGTGGACTCCTTCGACTTTGCGATGGTAAAACAAAGAACTGCATTAATGTCTCCCCAGGAATGATGGATATACCCTTTGGCGAGCTTGGGGAGTTGCTTTGGGTCCTGGCTGTATGCAACTTCAAAGACAACATTTGGCAGCTCGGCATCGGCGAAGAGAAACTGTCCATCGGGGGAGCGCTTCAAAGGGACGTGGTCATTGCTTTTCTCATGGCTATCAGAGACGTAGATGTCGATGTCGGAGGTTGCGCCTTTGACAATCTTGCTTGTCAAGGGATGGACGGCCTCATCATTACGGCCGAGCTCGGACAATGCGTCGAATATGACGTCGGATATGAACTGAGAGAAAATGTCATGAGTCCTTGAAGGCATACGGATGGTAATACGCTCGTGCCAGGGTTCGTAGTCGAATCTGCGGAACGTTGATTCGAGCTCGGGAAGAAGGCGGATGAAGTCCTCACCACTGAGGGGAAGGCTCGTGAGCTTGTCAATGTCACCTCTCGTCTGCCACTCAACTCTGACGTCGGCGAGCCGTTGGGGTAGTTCGTCAGCACCCGGGGAGACTCGTCTGCGCTCGCTGGAGGACGGTGGCGATGGCAGCTGGGAAGACTTGCGCTCGGTCGGGGTGACCTTTCGCTGGGGCTTGACGGGGTGCGAAAGAGGAGCGTCAGGTAAGTCGGGTGGGGGTGAGTCTTGGTGCGGAATCTCCATGCTTGGAGCGCGCACGCGCGTCGGTGCTCGGTTTTTGTTGGTGCTGATGCTGATGCTGATGCTTTGTTTTGGATTGAACGACGATGATGGAGCAGCTGAGAAGTGGGGGACCTGAAATCGCTTATCTTATCAGCGCGACCACCACTGGCAAACGCGGCAGTGCCACAGCGCCACAACGCTAGCCACAACCAAAAGCTCATCATAACTCATCAAATCTTATCAAACCTCATCAAACCTCATCAAGCCTGACCAAAGCTCATTGTTTTATCGCAGCCTACCTAATCTTAGTAGAGTTTCTATGATATCGTCATAAGCCTTAGAAAACTCGGAAACAATTACCCTTTTTCGCTGATAATTGTTCAAATCACGTAGTGCCAAGATAGTCGCAGAAGTACCCATGGTTCCTGTGAGAAGAGCCAGCTGTCGGATAAGCGACTTTGGTAATGAAAATCCAGGTATGTGGTCTGCCTGGCTTCGATGTTTTCCTTGGTAGTAAACGAGAGCAGGATGAGTCCATATCTCTCCTTGAAGATTCTTGACGTCTAGATAACTGACGTAAAGGTTGCTACCGACTGGGACAGGGTTACCTTTTCCACACTAATTAACAATGCCCTTATAATACAATCTTTAAGAAAATTGTTCTTATCCTTTACTGCTTTATCGCCGTAGCTCTCCTTTACTGTTTTGTCTGATATGCTCCTTAACGTGCTACCTTGCTTGCTATAAGAAAGTTCTATTACAGCTAGGATTTAGCTCAGCTTTTACATTAGTATTATAAAGAAAAATATCAGAAATCAACATAAATGGGCCTCGATACTTGCCCTCCCTTCTACCCGGTTAGAAAGCTACAGGTCGAACTCACCTAGGTGTAGGGATGGCACAGAGGATATTGCCCATATGTGTGGATTTATATTCCTTACCTTTATGTCAGATTTAAGACCTACTATACTCCCTGGAATATGCCGCAGCTTTAACATGAGCCACGCTGCAGTGTGTAAATAGTCGTATCGTGCTACTGGGTAAGACTCTCTCCTGTCCCTGCTCCTGATGGCTCGTAATACACAAGGTACGGCGCATAGACTGATAGTACTTGTCTTTCCGACTAAGCGCCCCTTCAGCCATATCCACCGCAGGTGAGGGAATAGATCTAACTCTTTCATCCCTTGTATCCAGCTTCGGGTCGCCTTGGAGAACCCTAGACAACGTTTGTGTCACGATTCCACTACCACCACTTTCGAGATGGTTGATCCACTACCACCATGTATACCAGGCTCTTTAGGAGATGTTGCTGGGACGGCCATCACTGTGGTCCAGGATCAGTCGCCAAGATCTTCATTGCCACCCTTATCCTTGCGAGCGGGGTTCATCTCGGAAGTGATAGAAGTTCTCCCCGCCAAAGGCTTCAACAGATAATTGAGGGAGACTAGCCGTAAGAGTCTAGCCTTGCACCGTTCTCATGCGACTCAGCCGCTTCCGCCACCTCTTCATTCAACTTGTCGAAAGAGATCGACAAAGACACCTACTGCGTTTATACTGCCAGAGGAGGCAGCACTGGGTTTGGGTTGGCAGCGACGACAGCTATGTTCTGAGTGACCCATCTCGACGCTCTTGCCAGTAGCAAGGTATCTCCTTTGGCATCAAGGCAATGCCTAATACCCTTATACTCTTGTGTGATTCTGAATGACCACTATTGCGTTATCTTGAGAGCCAATATAGTACTTGATAAGCATCTGGATGCTTGGCTTGTTGTGGTTCTTGTGCTTTAGGTTGGATTGGCGATGAATAAATCTTGGGATGAATGTCTAGGATACTGTAAATCAGTAGATTGTACTTCTGGTGTTATAGAAGCTGATGGTGCCGTATATAAAAGCGAGCTCTGGTATGTAGTTCCTGTTGAACTTGGCGAGACCGTATTTGTTGGACTTGCGCTTGGCTGCCTCTTTATTAATCGGGATATTTAGGTCTATGACAGTCCAAGTCCGAGATGGTCTTTGTCAACGCCTTGAAGAGAAAAAATGTTTGGCTGAAGAGCGAGCATGATTTGACTTTGCAGAAGTTGTGCTTGATCCTGGTCAACTGATAGGCGAGAGTTCACTTGTATTGAACTCCTCATCCATCTTTTGCTCATAGGCAACCTCGCTAGCAGAGCCGCTTAGTACTCGGGCCTGATGCTGGAATATGAGCGCCATGCGCATACAAGGCATACCTTTTGCATCTGTTTTCTAGGCCGTCCATACAGTTCAAGGCGTTATGTGTCAGCCCGTGTTGTTATCGCTTCTGGTCCAGATCCATATAAACGTGCTGTACGCTAACATGCTTCTGTGCGTTCTGCTAAGTCAAGAATGCATAGGAGGTCCGGCGTCCAGGGATTGATATGGTTCAGAAATCCATACAGGGCAAATTATACATGGCTGAGATAAGCCGATTCTAAAGACATAGGGAGAGGTCGCGGTAGCTCAATCTGGTGCAAATGGTTTCTTTTTATCAGTCCACTGGATACAAAACTCTATGGCTTGCATATCGCTGCATCATTCATGAAGCAATACATGCCGTCGAGTTGTCGAATGCCGTTGGAGGAAGGCCTTGAAAGAGTTGACGGAAAATCTGAATTGGATGAAGCCGACATTCCATTTCTCCAGATTCTCTCATGAGTATCTGTCATCGAAGAGTCAGGATTGCTGATAGGTCTGTACCTCTTGAGAGCCCCACAAGGTCTGGTCTACGGCGATATTGCCGCGCGAGGACTTGAGATGACTCGGCCACCCGTGATATAAAATCTCATGAAGACTTCCAGATCAAGGTGGCGCAAGAAAGTCATATTTCGCGCTGGCCTTAGGGTAGTACTATCGCAAGATGCAATGAGAATCCGTACTTGGCCGTTGGAGTTCTAACTAATAACTGTACTGAGGCCACCTGGCAGATCTGGCAAGATATTATTCTTACCGGCCATCTAGGTAAAGACAGATTATACTTATCGCAGACTTGTTGTCGGATCTTAGACAAGAACCACCATCTATAGCTCAGAGCGTCTTGACATCTGGGAGTCGTCATTCGAGATGAACACCGACATTGAAAAAGGAGAACGGAATCAGCAAGTCCACTGCTTCTCTTCGTACACTAATGAAATCGGCCCTCCCGGGAGAGAGAATTGGCTCTGAATGTACGAATCTCAACCACGGGCGCCACCTCGCAAAATTCTGAATCGTATCATTTTCTAGGATCAAGATCTGTAGGAGAAGAGTTCACTATCACGCTCTTCTTTAGAGGGCTACTGTCGGGCTTTTCGATCTGCTCTTTATCTATAAAAATGGATAATAACTTCGCGATAACTGTCAATCATTATCGGGGACACCTTACATGCCTTTCGCTGAATGACTAGGAGATTGACTTTGGGGATCAGCATGGTAAGGGATATGAGACAGAACTAGACCGTCTACTAACAGAAGTGTCGTCTCCTAATTGATGATTGTGTCTCTGAACCTGGTAGAGATATTGTTACTATATATTCAGTGGAGTTTCCGTGATAGACATGACCTGGTATTCTTCTCAGCTTCCCTGTCTCTTCCTTGCTCTCGATTTCCCCGAGTTGGTGTTCATACCGATGAGAATTGGAACCTCATGACGAGCGATTACGGTGGAATTAGATTGTCGTTATTGAATAATGAGGAAACTAAAAATCATTCTTGTTTCTGCGTGTTGAATTACTAAAGCCTTCTTCATTTGTAAGGAAAGATATCCGGTTATTGCATCATTGGGGTAAAGATCTGGTGACCCAACCAGATGTAGCGCGTATTAAGCCACTTTATGAAGAACTCTTCTGCTATGTAGGTCGGGTTGGGCTGTATCTGTCGTCAACATCAGATCTTTTCGCCGTTGACCAGATGATTGGAAACTGGAAAATGATTTTCGATATGGCGGGACTATCCACGACCAGATGTCTCTGGTCAGTGGTCGGATGTAGGCAGCCTCTCCTATTCATTGGCGGTCTCGGTTTCCAGGTTGATGATGCGAGACAAGAGACTAACCCAAAGTTGCTGTCAATGACTTTCCCTTTGGAAGAATTCGTCGCCTGAGGTAAGGGTTTTCGTCAATCTTTTGATCCAAAAAAGGCATTACAAACCCCCTCCTCAGACTTCACGTGGATATGTAAGTATCCTCCTTGGCCAAGGGATGAGGGGAAGTTGTTTGTACCAACGACAACGAATGGTTAATGTAACTTAGCCACACGAAGCTGTGCACTATCGAGGTGTATGATCTCCTTAGTTATCAGGGTCACTATCCCTCTGTCCCAATATGATAACGACACTTCCCCATCGTTTACCTTGGAATAAGCGAAAAGCCCGAACGATATGCCTGATGCATCGGAGATGGAGGGCTTTTGGTATTTTTGGTGCTAGTCCGCTTACTGCTGGGACGACTACAAGGTGCAGCATGTCTCCATAGTTACCACAGCTCCTGTCTAGTCATCGCTGCTTCAGGATAAGATTGGAGCTTGAAACAAGGGGGGTCAGTTCGGGGCGGAATTTGTAGCGACATGGAAAGGCACTTGGTGAGAATAAGCGAAGGCCAGTGATGTGCGCACGGATAACTGAGAATTTAGTTCAGTATCCAAGGCGAGACAATATGTCTAATCATAGCAAACGCCACAGTTGACATTACCGTGACAGTGCGACTGTTTGATCCGTCAAGTGCCCTCAATCTTGGACGCCCGTTTAGAGGGATGACCGGATCGCATGAGAGTGAAGCACACCGTCTTGAAGTGAGAACCCATTAGCGTTATGGAATCGTGTCAGCATGGCCAGGGATGATTCCTACTGTTGATAGAAAGGGCTGCAAGTATTGCAAAATGATGTTAGATCTTCTACCATTCTCACATTTCCCGGAGACTGAAACTAGCTGAATAGGCTAACTCCTGAAGTAACCCTATCAGTACACTATAGTCTATATGATTGCCAGTATAAGTAGTTATTGTAGTATAGCTCTTAGATAGACTAAGAACGTAATACTTAAGTATAAGTTTAATTAAATTATAAATATACCAAAAAGAATTAAAAAGGCTAAGATTATAATTGTTTAATATTAGACTAAGAATAAGATATATATAATATAAAAGAAAACTAAAATAAATAAAATATAGGTATAAAAGGTAGAAAACAATATAATATACGAGACAGCTAAGCCAGATAAAATGTAAATATAATTCCAATTTTCAATAGGAGGTGCATTCCTTGCAGTTGACTCTGGCTGAGACCTGAAGCCAATGACGTGCTCTGCAGACGTGGTGGATTGCTTGGGATGCGGCAGTATGTCGATGTCGGATTGGGAAGAAAGGCTCGAGACATCATTCTCCAGGCTGGGTTTACGGTTGAGAAGTCCAACTCTGCTTCTCACCGGCCTTATCCCCACGCGGCCCGTTTGAAACTCCAAGGGTGTAAGCAGGACACATTGATTGACATGCTCATGCTTTGAGTTGCTAAATCGGGTGCGGCACCTCCAAAGATCCCTAAGAAATCGGTTTGGATGGGGAGTCTTTGCCAATTCAGGGTCAGGCAGAGTGACTATGAACTCTGGTTTAAAAACATTACAAACAGCTACAGCCCAGTTGTCATAATACTGCAGATTATGATGTGTCGGGTCGTTTCGGTACTGATGTGGCGCCACTGCTATTACCTGTAGTGGTGTAGGAATTAGAATATTCTCAAAACAGCCTCTATAGGAATGAGTTGTTGGCTGCACTGTACGCTAGAACAGAGTTAGATAAGAAGAACTATAAGGTTAGTAACCTACCTCATATATAGTGCCAAGGATCGGTCGCTCAAAAATCTCATCACGTTCCATATGGTATGGCGGATACAGCGAGACACGGCCAACATAATCAATCGACTGATTTGTTTCAAACAGGATCCCCAATTTCCTGAAGAGCATAAGGATATCAGGATGAACCCCAATCCACCTAGGAGGCCCCTCGATGATAACAACAATACTCTGCCAGGGTGATGCAACCTGCTGAGCGAGTGCCGCAACATGAATAGAAATAAAATTCCATTGCGTTTCAAATTCATTAGGAGAAGTGAAACCATCTACTGGGATATAGAATGCGATCTTGATCTGTCTGGCTGGTTGGAAGCGGCTAGGCCGAAGAATGTCCTGAAAAGCGAATTCACGCCCCGGGAACGTCAATGCCGTGAAATGGGTCGTGGAAGATTCAAGGGGGACCTCGTCAGCGAAAGGGTCTGGTATATTCTCTGACGCACTCCAGTAAAAACTCAGAATAAAGGCATCAAAGAATTCTGAAGGTACTGTAGACGGGGATGGGGGACGAAACAGACCAAAGGCGGCATTAAAGGAATCTAAAGGTACTTTAGACAGGGAAGAGGGACGTTGCTCTGTCATGACTGCTGCTCGGCGCCGTCGTCTTAAGCAGATGTCGCGCCACTCTCCCTCTATCCCCTTATAGTAGGTTTCCACGTTTTTGATGCACTCCCACACCGAAACTCCGTTCTCTTCGGCTACTTGATACTCGGAATGATTATTGTGGACGTTAAAATACGCTGACTCTGAGATTGAAAGCTGTGCAGAGCCAGTACCTTCTTCGTCTTCAATAATAGGAGATGGGACCTGTGTAGTAGAACTTTTCCAATCGATAGATGCTCCATCTAAGTCGTTCTCAGTGTATGTCGTCATATCTTCCAGAAATTTCTGCAGGATATAGTCATCTCGATTTGATAGCTGTGCCTGTAGTTGGCTGATCTCTTCCAAAATTTGAGCCGTGCCATTCTTTATAGCTGATGTATCATTTCGGATCTCTGTTGTGTCTGTTTTTATTGCTTTAGCCGTATGCCTAGAAAAGTCAGCCTGGGAGGTTAAATATCCTAGGCATAGATAGGCCTTACAGCGCAAGCATATCAAGAGCCAATTCCAGTGCCGCCTTATGAGCCTCTAAATTTGACCGCAATTTGGCAACGTCTCCCTGGCCACTGATAGCCCAGCTGGCCTTTGTCTTTAGTCGATTGTTGCCATATTTCGTAACACAGCCTTGCAACTCGGTGACGACTAAATGACAGTTGGCCAAAATATTTGAAACATGGTATGCAAGAGTGTTAGAAAATGTCTTATCCTCGTCAATTGCATCTTTAATGAGCTCAAGGACTGTCTGTAGGGAGAGGAGCTCTCTTACTACTCGATCTAGGTCATTACGAGCTTCGCGACAGGTACGCACGAAGCTGTTAATGGATAAAGAAAGCGTGCCGACAGTCGAAATTAGACCTACACAGCCCGTGGTTATTGACAAAGGATCCATGTTTGATACGAGATGTTTATTGTTATCTTGCCTAAAGCTGTGAAGTTCTTAAATGAGGGGTATTGGCGTTGGTTTTCAGCTGACAAGGTTGCCACGACGCCTGATTGGTTGTAGGCTTTAGGGCATCCTCTGCGAATAAGGCATGGTTATAGAAGCCTGAAAAAGCTGTTGTTTGGTTAAAAAAACCGAACTCTTTTCAGAGGCTAGGCACAATTTAGCCAGCATAAGGAGATTTTGATCTATATAAAGTTTTACATTTATATCTTTAAACATTTAAGTTAAATACAAATACTACTGCAACTACTAGACTCACTATATCTATCTGTCGACATTATGCAAAGGTGGCGTGATAACGCCTGGCGGGTCATTAAAGAGTCGTGAGATGGGAACCAGAACGCAAGTGTCCTGTCCGCGCTATACATGGAGGACATGGAGTTCTTCATATTCACCTTGGCCAGACTTAGTGGTGCGAGCCGGTCAATAATATCACAGAGGTCATCAATTGATTGCATCAACCTTGCGTGAAACGACTGATATACCAATGGTCCCTAACTTGATGTGTTCGCAGAAGCAGTCTACCTTATTGAAACAAAGTGCCGCATCTTCCTGATGGTTTCTGGAGACGTGAGAAGCTGGACTACCTCTTTGCCCAAGGCAATGGTTAGTGGATAGGGTGGCCATGGGGATGACTGCACCACTATTAGCCAAGACAAATTGTGTAGCTACATTGCAACGCTAGTGATTATATTAATTCTTACTTATGGATGTTAATTCGCTAGACAGAGCGTGTTCAATACTGAGATATCTTCAAGCATCTTCTCATATAGTGTAGTAGAAGTAAATCAAAGCCTTCATATTTACTGATCAGGCAACGCCCTAAAACAAGATGATCTTATCGTCAAGCCATCCATCTCTCTATTTCTCTCCCACCTAGCAACATGTACACAGCATCTAGCCTTCACTACCGAAGCCTCACAAATATACCCCTTCCCAAAGGAGAAAGTCGCTCGTTCATCCACCCGGCCACCATCTCCGGGTCCAGAAGCTGCTCCTTTAGCTGAGCCACCGCGGCATCGACGTGACGAAGTTCAAAGACTCGCCCTCCCATCCGAGCTGCCAGTCGCGCCCACCAACCAAGAACCATTGTATTGTAATTCTCGACGGCGATTCGGATGTCGTAACGGAGGAGGTCGAGGTACCCCGAGCGGTGATCGACCTGCTGGAAGGTTGGCGAGATCTGGTAACGAAGCTTTGAAGTGCCTTGGACTCGGTAGAACTCTGTGACAAAAAAGTTCCATGGGGATTCATCGTTTGGCTGGCAGATGATGACGGCGAAGATGTGGTCGCACCCTGCTACGAGGCAGTTATGGGGGGTGCCTATCCCTGTGTATCAGTCAGTAAACTTTTTTTAAGTAGAAGATGAGGGATACTTACGGTGGAAGTCGTATCCAGCGTGCAGTACTTGAGGTTGAGGCTGGAACGAGAACGGGGGAGCGACATTCTCGTCCATCTCATTGCTTCGCAGCATGGCCTTGATTGCAGCGAAAGGCTTTTGTGGGAGGCAAATAAGGTTGTATGCATGCTGAAGGTTGCAGAGTTGCCTTTGTACTTCGATAGATCTAGATCCATCTGTCCTTGGAGCAGCGCCGGGAGTTCTGGTCTCAATAGTGCCTAACCATGGAGACTGTTGAGTTCAACCGGGCTTTGCTCATTATGGCCTTCTGCTTCGGGATGATGAGAGGATGGACCGTCAGGGCGAGTCTCAGAGAGGTTGGAACGCTGCATCGTGATGGCTGGGAGAGTGATCGGCGTAGTAGAGAAGAGTGGGAGCTTTTGCAAAAGATGAGTTGGGGAGAGTGAGAGGGAGCAGTTATAGTTGTATCTGGCGCTGATTGAAATAAAAGGGCGGTGAGTCTCATTTTTTACTTTTTCATCCAGATCAGGCTGAGGCAGTAGACATGACGCATCTTCGGGTTGATACAAATGGAA
This sequence comes from Fusarium globosum, assembly GCA_013396165.1. Taxonomy (NCBI): domain Eukaryota; kingdom Fungi; phylum Ascomycota; class Sordariomycetes; order Hypocreales; family Nectriaceae; genus Fusarium; species Fusarium globosum. The sequence continues at coordinate 39,204 of JAAQPF010000646.1, forward strand.
ACTTCCGCGACCTATCAAAAAGCCGTGCCTGGCTACTGTCCGTGTCTAGTTGAGGGCGCTGCCCCACCACATGGCGCGACCAGGTTCAATGACAAGATTCAGATTTGGGTGCCCTATCGGATCTGGCTTCGACCTCCCTGTCTCTCTCACCACACTCGTCCCGAGTGCTAAGGCTGAATAGGGCTAGACAGCTGTAACCAACCTACGATAGTGTCAATACACGTCGTGGCTGCAGGCATCAGGGTGGCAATTGAAGAGCAAGATCAATTGCAAAATGTAGAATGTCCATGTGAACTTTGACCTAGCGGCTATTCGGAAAACACCAATAATACCTACGGGCGCGACTTGATCTCGTGAGTTGATAGGATGTAAGCGATATCAAAACCCTGCGCTGCGTATACTGATTTTCCACCGTAAGAAATTCAGCTTTGGTTGAGAACCCCTTGGTTTCTTGAATTGAAAGCGGCGGTCGGTCTGATCACAACCAGCTATCTGAATCGCGAGTAGGATTGATCTGGTGAGTCGAAGAGTGCGAGCTGCGTGTCTGGAGTCCTGTTTGCTAGGGAAGAACACCGAAAATAGATCCCACAATTCAAAAGTTGTCGCGTCTGAGATCGGCGGGGAGATTCGCAAATGGGTATCAAGTTTGAAGCTCAAAACACCCTGGAGTTCTGTCACGACTTGGTGTATGAATTGCAACCCAGCTCAAAGACGCGACGCGAGGTGACGCGCTGGTTGTTAGTCAGAGGTGACACCAGGAGCGGAAGCACGAACACCATCACATGAGTAGACCACTACTCCTGAAATGAGAGGGCGGAGATGCGCTGTTGAAAAATTGGAATTCAATTGGACAGCGCATTGAGAGTACCAGTCTCACAATTATCCTGTCCCAATCTGACTCTGATGTCAAGCAAGTAACCACGGCTTGCATGGACTCGATAGCTCGGCTGAATCACTTGCGTCGCGTGAGTATTTAATTTCAGTGCATAATGCAGTGATATAGTTAGCCATTTGAATGCATGTATTTTGTCATATCTACACTTGCTTGACCTTGTTTCGTGTCTTCGTTCGTCCGACCAGACGCCATGAATAAAAGAGATTAACCGAACAATCACGCACCGAACACAAGCCAGCGCACAGTCCACGCATCACTTCATCTCTCAAGCATCTCCCAACTTCCAGTCCCATTATCTCCTATATCGAGTTGCTGCGCCTCAACCAGTCGATCAAGAGCACGCATGTGCGCCTCTGCACGCTTGATCCTCTTCACAGCCTTCTGACGCTCAAGCGAAACCTTCTTCACGGCCGCAGCAATTTGTGATTCTTCCTCGGCTGGAGCATTGCCAATGCCATAGCCGAAAAGAGCGAGTAGTAGGGCGACAATCGCGACGAGGGCGTTGACTATAGCTTTCATGGCTGAAGGTTGATGTTCATTCTGGAGGATAGCAATTTCCTCATGTTGCAGGATTTGCAGCGTGGCATCAGCGGTTTTGATATCTTGTGTCGCTTCTTCGATTTCTAAGAGGCTGTACAGCCGGAGTTGGCGAATTTGATCGCTGCTGAGATTGACCAGGATGTTGCGCGCTGCGGGCCGGGATATTGGCACCTCGTCCTTGGCGGATCGCTACTCCTCCAAGGTGGGGAACTTGATGTGTCGAGATGGCATTGTCTGAGAATCCAGCCTTTCGTTGGTTTTGCGCCTGTACTCTGTTATTTGGATGAAATCTCAAGGTGAAGTCAAAGCTGGTTTTGTTGTTTCTTATTGCGCGTTTGCCAACGTCGCAGTCGAGGTTTGGAGCATGACATAAGCGGAGAGCGAGTTGGGGAAGCCAATCAAATACTTGATATGTGCACCATATGGAGACGCGACTGAGATCGCGGGAGTTCAACAGCTGTTAGCAGTGCGAGCCCGAAATGGCTATGGCTTTGGCAAAACATGCATCTTCGACTTGTAAGGTTCGTGTTGACAAAAACGACATCGCTAAAATGCTGGTTCAATGACCAACATACCATATTCCGCGACTCTAAGCCATCTGGGATCGCCAGAAGGGTTGCTGGCGACCCAAGAGCAACAGAGCCGGTTTTCCGTGATACTTGAGGCTCTCCAAGTTGAGCAAGGAGTCTGCCAGTGGTCAGTGGAGCCCCCTGGGACAGCCTTTCCGCCTTTGAATCATATGCGTTACTCTTGTGTTCCACTATCGCTACCTACCAGTGCACCTTGTTGCTTGGGACCAAAACTTGCCGGACAAGGGTGACAGAGCCCAGCGGACTCCCAGGGAAGAACAAACAATGACCTCGACTGTTTATGGCTGATTCGCAACCCTGGGAAACAAATATGTTGTTCTGGTGAGTTGCGTCGCAGCACTGGCATGATCGACTGTACAGCCGGATACCAGGCATTGATCAGACTGTTGAAACGCTTGCCGTTTAGGAACAACTTTGAGGACTCTTATGAAAGACTCAACTTTAGATACTTAGCTGGATAAAGCGAGTAAGACTTGACAACAAAACTTTTTATTGTATCAGGAAGAGACACTGTATGTAGTTAGTAAATGGAACGGACGCCATGCATCCATATTTCAGGACCGTACTACAGATGTACTGCTCAGTGGCCATTTCGTGTGGCCGTGGGTCTAAAGGTGGTGAGACGAGTTGTGGGCTGTGTCTTGAGAGCACATAAAATTGTGAGATACCAACGGTAGCTAGATTATACCGATAATAAAAAATGGCAGAAGACACAGCGATTATTTCAGCGAAGATGAATCCGAACATAGTTGAGCGAAGCAGATTTCGGATCTGTAGACAGCGTCGAACTGTCTTGTGATTAGAGAGCCTTATGGAATTCGAAAGGAGTTATGTTTGCATTTTTATGAAGAGCGAGTCTCTGTGTTTCCATACATTGAATTTTGAGGCACGGAAAGCTTAACTAAGCCCTCATCTCACTTGCACAGACCATTTCATTCTCATTACAAGGACTAAGCAGCTGCCAATGCAGATGTAAGTTTTAGAACGACCTGTGGATGGCACGATTATGGCGGATATGCCTGGTTGGCTTTCGGAGAGGTACTGATCGGCCGAAATGGATATAAGGTTCTGGACCCAAGTCATGGTGGTCTTGTTCGCTTTCCCGACTGCACGTGATTTTGAATGAAGTCGTAGACTGTGGACCATGTCACGTTGCTGGGACTGAAAACTAACGCTCGACCGGAACGCTGAGTCTAGGCGGCATATGAGGCTGGTCAAGCGGAACTACACCGATGACTTGTTGAGGAAGCCAGCAAACGACGGACCGAAACGGCGACGATGGTCAGTCTAAATTTTGCCACACACGAATAAGAAGCCACAAATCTCGATATGGGGGTCTCATAGAAGATGGTGAACGACGAATACTTTGAGAAAATACAGAAAACTGTAACATGGACGGCAAGTGAAAACAGACGAGTCAAAAGATGTAATCAAGAGAATTAGCGCCTTGATGAATTCAGTGTTTACTTGGTAGGCAATGCTATTCCATGCCTTGCTCAGTAAAACAAAACAGTCAATACAAGGCTGAATGTTGGAACGAATAAAGTTCATGAGTTAAAGAGAAGATGCAAATATTTACTAGGGACAGAACGTCAAATGTTACCATCTCAATGTCATTGCTAGCAAAAGCTGGATATGCTGTACGCAAGACAACAAGGCGCTGCCGAAACCCGGTGGCCCTTTCTCAAACCTTATATAACTATAATGAATATTGCCACCAATTACTCTAGAGGTTGCAAAAGAGTATAGGCGCTATAGTTTGTCGCAGGAGCAAGTAACTTATCACAGGAGTACCTAGCTGAAACAGTGAGGGCCCTACCGCAGGAGCAAGCAGTTGCTCGCGGGAGTGGGCGGAGTTACAGGGCTGCATCACTGAAAGGCGCTATAATTTATCGTGAGAGCAGGTAATAATCCTAGGAGTTGTTCATGCTTACAGCGCTACCCTGGTCAACGAGTGAAACCGCGGTGGGAAATTAAAAGGTCTGGAGCCTCGGGTAGCTGTCAGCGCCGGGGCCATTTTGTCTCTCCCAGTTCAACTGGTCAGCCTAAACATAGCAGTCACCTGCTCCAAGACTCACGACCTGTTGATGCTCTGTTTACGGTAATCTCCAAATTATGCAAAACTGCGATTTCATGACATCGAGCCCCGATGCAGCCACATACACGATGCGATGCGACAACTTCGCTGCGACACAAGCGACCAATCCTCCCTCACATGCCAAGTTTCTCAATTATAGTAGACATTACGAGATGAAGCACGGCGCCAGCATCGAAACGCCGCACTTGGTTCCTATACTGCGAACAAATCTCTTGAATGCAACGAGTCGACTCGGACGGAGCGACGACACCGATGTAATATGAGGCTTTGGAGTTCTTCATCTTGCGTGCTGCGCTCAGGTTACAGTTAGTCTAAGACAAGACGCTAAACGGATGATCTCTGATAGTGCTCAAGGTCATTGCGCGATGAATTACTGGGCCGATTGGGACAAGAGCATGATGAGCTGCCAGCAGAACATCGGTTCATTCAACGTCATTCATATGCTCGGAAATACTTGGTGCTCTCCCCATTCGCCAAGAACGAGGACAATACCATTATCTGCCGACAGAGTTTCTCGATTCCTCCCACTGCCGCTCTACTCCGACCTGCTGCTGGTATCGCCACTCCCGTTGCGCATGCAAAGAATCCCAATCGTGGGCCTCTAGTTCCAAAGACCACAAACCCGCTGCTGCTTTATACAGGAGTCTAACGACTGGAGGACATCTAAGGATAGCGATATAATCATCTCTAGGTCGCCTTCTCGCCACGCCTCCTTACCGCCTGGGTCATTCCAGGCGACTTCGGCAGGCTAGTGACCGTCAAGGCATCACCAGTTACTTGGCGCTCGTCATCAACGACCGAAGAGGTTTCAGCACTGCCCGTTTACCACACAGCCCCTTTTGTCGGTAGAGTCCAAGTGACCAGGGCATCGATATAAAAGAACACCAACATGACCACCTGAACAGCTCCCCCGTTTTTCAGGCTGCACAGCGGATATCACATCCTCTTGCTTCTCTGAACCAACATTGGAAGCTTCCAACAGTGTCTTCTCAGCTCATTACGTTCGATCCTTTGATCCATTCTCACCATCTCCTCTCACCTCATGCCTCGCCTGGACTCAAGTGCCCAGGGCCCATTACTTTGGAGCATGACCTGTCAATAATCAGGGTCCTGGATTCAGCCGTAAAGAATGGCACAATACTCAATGTTTCGGGGTTGATTGGCTATTGGTCGGCAGCATACGTCTTTGGCTTGCTGATGATACTATAGTCCTGTCAATGATAACCGCTCCTCTGTCACCTACATCAGGGACATTCTTACCGCTCACCAAGACACGCTTTCTCCATCTCAAGGACTCGTCAGCATCTTTCGCGTTTAGCCGCCACGATTCTGCCTCCGCTACAGATACGCACCGCTGCAGGTACCAATTATATTACCTAAATTCGCATCAGTCGCCACGTGAGCCTGTCTTCTCTGCTTGGCACGACGGGTATCTGCCTTTCGCCTAATCACAACGCGAGTATGCAGCACGGCACTCAATTTCTACCAACGTGACTCATTATCTGCTTCCTTGGTAGGATTTACAAAATAGCGGATAAGAGCGACGCAGAACTTGCTCGGACTTGAGCGTTATTTTGCACGTTGTTACCGCGAGTTAGAAATCGTCACTATGGCTTCTGATCTCATTTGATTCAATCTTGATTCTCTTGTATTTCAGGTCGAATGCATTTACAGAAGGGGTATTTCAGATGCAGGACCTCATATCCAAGGAGGTTCACATCTCGGTATACCGAAACCGGAGATGCAGGCTGCTTGGATACTGGTCATAGCAAGGAGAAGCCTGAGATGCAGTTGATCAGAAAACCGAGCCGGAACTCATGACTGCAGATCTGGAAGCCGCTCAAGGCCGTGAGTAGAAGGTTTATCCAGAGCTCCAGCTTGAGTTATAAGCATATGTTGTATTCAAGAGGGCTATGAATGTGATACAGAAATTGCCCTTCAGGTCAAGAAAGATGTAGTGAAATTGACGTTGTATTCTCGGAATCTTATGACTCTCGTGGTTATCAAGGGATCTTGAGATAAACGAGGGCAACATAAACATCCCAAACACTTCCGGCCATGCGGAGGAAAAGAACACACTGAATATATCTGAGAAACAATATGCGATGCTTTTGTGATCAAGCTGATTTGAAACCTTGGTGCATGAGTAGCTGCTTGAGGAGAGGTAAGCTGCCTTGAGTAAGGTATACGATCGGGGTAGTCTTGGATGTGGGTAAGCATGAGCCACGAGAATAAAACAGTCACGATAACCCATGACATCTTTAGTTTCGCTGCAGAGGGCTGCTTTGGCTTACTGGATTTTTTAACGACAGGAATACTGCTGCTATGCATTATCGGATCAAGTGTGAGAAAAAACAGATGGAACACATCGGCTGACTTCAACGCTTCCTACATTCTCTGGAGACCAGCCAAGCTGTCTGACCCGTGCTTTGAGACCGATTTACTGGTGACCTACCAGATATCTAAGGGCAGTCCCCATACAGGAGATGCTGTATGACACTATAGAGGGGGATTGGCATCGTAAAGCCGACGTGATGGCGTGTGAAAGAGCATGGGACCAGAGATAACGGCATCCGAGATCATGGGCACAGTAGAACGCGTTGGAGTAGTGAGTGGCAAGATGCGGTATCGCTTGCGATGATAACCAGTTCCTTTGTTGATGGATGGTAATTGAAGCCTGTCTAAGCCGACCCCTCTATTATAAAAGAGCATGTCTGGGGAAGGTCGGCGCTAAGCTTTAGCGGTGGAAAATAAGGTTAATGGATCTGGGCACTGTACATCTGGCCCTGAAGGATTTTGACAGGCTCAGCATTTCTCAATTGACATATTTGTCTGCGCGCCTTAACAATAGATGCTGGAGAAACACGGATCGGTCTTTGACGATCTTGAGAGCCAAGATAAATACGATGTAAGTTTTTGGCTGTAAAATTTCTTCAAATAAAATAAGTACTTGGTGCCACGATTCAAGGCCGCAGAGGGCAAAGGCTTGACTCATCTTACAAGCGGAAGATGAAGCTAGTCGGGACAGAAAGGATTTGAGGAGAGCCTGTTGTTGCTCACTTGTCTAAGTTGTGAGCTTGAAGTGTTATTTGCCGCTGAGACTTATGGCTGAGAGCTTAATCCAGCCGAGAGAACCTAGTTGCTCACTTGGAATGCGTTGCCCCATTGCCCATACTGATCGGGTGATTGTGAACCGTCTGGAGCACAATAAGCGGGTTGTTAAGTTGATCTGCCAAGTCAGGGTGAACATCGACCGAAGCGTACTCATAGTTAAATGCACATTGTTCAAGTGTACCATTATGCCGCATCGACAGCCACTAGCTCGCACCCAAGTTGACGATAAATCTCATAATGAAGGAGGGTGCATTCATGGGCTGCCAACAGAAGTCTTGCCGGCACCGGCATCTAGTACAGAGTTATCGTTGTTGGAGGTTTCGTATGCCACAATGTTTGCTTTTAGGGACAATTAGTTCCAAAACGCAGTACGAGGTATCGTCCATTGCAGGCAACTCTTTCAGGGCCAAGCAAACAAACAATACCCTACCGCAAATTGGCACTAGTTCAATCAACATGCGCTTGGAAAGCGGTGTTCATCTGATCAGTTGTCTGTGCACCGAGAGCAGCGGCCGTTGACAAACATTTTCACTGATCCTTGTCAAGCACGTTTCTCGTGGCGAGAATGTCTGTCTTGTCGCACACTGACTTTAAAAGATTGCACGCCATCTCAAAACTGAATACTGGGTATGTATACAAGATTTACGACTAGCTCTGGCCTCATAACCCCAATTTCTCCAGGACATTGCTCAGCAATAAGCTTACCAACCACGTGACATCAAATATCGCAATGGAGACATACCTCTACCGACTTCAATAGCGGAAATGGAAGAACCTTAAAAACAAACAATGGAAGCCCTCTTTGTGAAGTACTTTATGGAGAACGTACGTATCTGATGACATTGAAGCTCGTATCGACACTAAGATGACGGCCAAAATTATGATGTAGGTTTTTCCTGCCGTCGAAGGGTTGAGACATGACAGTCTGCGTGCCGCTCAAATAATGCATCATGTCAAAGTAACACTTTATCAATGTACTTATCTGACAATTTTCCTCAGAGTCATGTAAGTTCTGAATTGGATCCAAGATTTCCGTTTCAACGGGAGCAACAGGTACCTAATACAGATATCACATACACTCACATGGTCAGTGTCGAACCAGATGGTGCAGCATCTGGGGTAGTAGGCCTCGGTAAGAACAATGCGAATAGCAATCTGAAGCTTGTATGTAAAATTGACGCCAAGTGCGAGGCTGTATAAGAGGAGCTACGAAGAGGCCAGACATAACCAGAGACCAAGAATGTCTCTTCTCCGACTTAAGTCTGAATGCGAAGCGCTTAAGCCAAGCAATACAAGATGTCTTTGTAGAAAGTTATCGCCTTTTACATGTAGGGGCAATAAATAGAACTCGGTCTACAGACCTTGACAGGCTAGAGGACAGCGCAGCCAGGTCTGATCGGCGTCTGGAGCGATGTCTTAACCTTGGTACATACCAGAAGGACAAGGTAGCCCATGAAAACTCAGCAAAGAAACTGTGAGATACATCTGACTGGATACAAAGACCAACCCCTTGTAGGGAAAGAGCTACGATGAAAACAGCGCCAGGGATGAAGACTTCGGAGGCTAGATCACGAAAGTCAGAGCTTGCTACGCCGACAGATCAGGTCAAGGCCCTTGATACAGAAGTGTCATGAGCACATAGTCAAGGTGTCAAAAGAGATTCGAGATGCAGATTTTTTTGCCATGGTATACGATGGACAAGCTTATGAAGACTGTGAGGTACGTAATGTGCTTTGACGGCGCCAGACCAGATATGAAAGCAAAGTATATTGGTTGACTTTGGAGCATAAAGCGATTTTATGTAACCTAAGCTAAAGAACCATGTATTTATCTTACCTTTGAGTGGAGAGTGAACTTGGATGAAGGAATGTGTGTTATGGTATAATGGTAGGGATATAATCAATACAGTAGGCATGTGGGGAGACATAGCAGCTGTGAAGGCTACAACGGGAAACAAATGATTTGAATGCAAGTAATGACTAGGTATTGTGATGAACACTCATGGAGTGCAAGTAGGATACCGGCTTCTTGGGTATATGCTCAACAATCGATCCAAGTTTTAGCAGCTCTGGCTACAACCTATCTGGTGATATGAGAACCCAGTCGAACCCAATCAACAAGTTGCGAGAAGAGTCTGGCTTCATTTGCGTCTTCCATCAGCATTTGTCACCACGCTCGTTATCCATTCTCGCATCCTACTCCTGATCCTCGTCATCGTCATCGTCACTATCCTCGACTCCCCACTGCTTCTTGAAGAAGACCAGGACCACTTCTGGCGAAGGGGGATCGACACCCCAGTCCTACTCTGCGACTCTCCCCTCGGCAATAAGCTTTTGTTGAGTTCCACGCACTTGGATGAACAAGCCGGTGATATAACGACCGTTGCTCTGAAGCTTGAAGCCGATGTGATAAGTTTCCTTGGACGTGCTGCGACCCTCACCACGTCCAAACAGCCATCTATTGACGGTGGCCCATGCTGAGGCGCAAAGTCCTTGGTTTTTGCGTTCCTCAGGTATGTCTCTACATCCTGGATGTCCTTTTTCTTCGTGATACCGTGTACTTTGTCTGGCATTACGGTGGGAAATGGTGGTCAGCTGTGAGAGGTCTTATGAAGAGAGAGAGCTTGCTTGAACGAGATAATATTCAGGGGGAATGGATTCTGTATTCATCTGGAGGGCTCGGTACAGTTGAAATAATAGCTTTATAGAAAAGACGACCATGGTGCTCTTCCATGAAACGAGCGACAATCAATATAAGAGTCATTCAAGCAAGCCCGTAAACATCACGTCGTAAACATAACCAAGTTTGACTACCAGAGACGATGTGCGCGAGATTGATGCTTGAACCCCGTTGCATGGACAGTCAGCTCAGTCCGCATCTAGCAGCGGGTTTTGAAGACCTACCGGTGGCTTGGACAAACTTGCACTTTAAATAGAACACATAATTGGGGAAGCCAAGGTTTCTGCATGGTTTGTTGTCTTGACGAGGATGGCCAAGCTAGTTTGTTTTGTAGGAGGATCGTTTGACGCTGGAAGATTAATGGGCCAGTGATTGGATGGATGGGATAGGATGGCCTGGGACATAAGATGAAATCAGTTTGGATCAAATTTTGGGTAGTTCTTAATTCCGTTTATGATCACAATTCACGGCCCAAAACAGACTGCTCATGCTTGTTCGCTGCAAAGGTGTGTTTGGAAACAGGATCATCGGGGAGGGGACGTTATTCGGAGAATCTTGATCAACACGTAACACGAGATATTCATAGGTCCAACAAGCGAGTTAGCCCTTTTCTCACCGACTTGGTTGTCGTCGTAGCGAGGACGCTAAATGGCGTGGTTGTACAATCGCTAATGAAATCCTTAGCGAGTTGTTCACAGTTCATTGGGGCGTGCGCGCTGAACTGTTGATGTTGGTTCGCACACAGACAATCAGATGAGTTCAGTGCATCCTCTCAAAAAAGAGGCATTTGGAGCTGCACCGCGCCACAGCTTCGCTTCTCCATAACAAGCCGAGCTCCCTTCAATCGCACTCCAAACACTCGCTTGACAACAGCTCAACAGAGGCATCACAAACCCTTTGCTTCCATCACTGTTCCTATACTCATCCTCAACAAAATCATCATCACGACGTCAGAAAGTTCATCTCTTTCGTTTCTTTGATACCTTTCGGGAACTCACTCTTCCCAACCAGCACAGCTCAACAACACCGTGATGGAGCCGAACAATCTCGTTCCCGGATACCAGCAAGATGATAATCTAAAGCTTGACAGGTCTCTCATCTAGCGAATCCGTCATTGACCAAGTCGCCCAAGTCATAACCGCAACCATGTCCCCCATCATGCTCGTCAAACTCAAAACGCCCAACGCGCCAAACAGAGCAATCCTCAAACTCTACGACCGACGGTTTGGCTCTTCGCTTCGCAGGAGCAAGAAAGGCAAACATCTTCCGTGCCGTGTTCAGGACGAGGCCGCTTTTAGCTCTTTCGTCGATCGAGGCGATATCGGTCCTTTCATGGATGAGATGGAAAAGGACCGTCGCACAGAGCTGCTCCCCAACTCGGCGGCTGATTGGAGATTGGAGTCTGGGGGACAAGCCAAGTTTGAAGCTGCTTTGTGGTGGGAGGCCAGATCGCACTTTGAGACGGGGATTGAGGCCTACAGGCGTCTCAAGGATCCCCAAGGTGTTTTTATTCCCTGCATGTATACCTCTATTTGCTTCTCACCTACTAGCGCCAGGGCCAGCAAAGACATCGACGACTACTATAGTGTTAACGTTATTCTTCTCCAGTTCATTCCCGGTTGGAGCCTCTGGGATCTGCCCGAATCACCCTCTTCGCCAACCTTGCAGCGAGAATGGACCTCGATCGTCCAGCCCGTTATTTAAGGCGCCCGTAAAATCAATAAGCGCGAAATAATCCTTAACGACAGCTGCCCTCGAAATGTTGTAGTCAACGCAGACTCTTATCAGCCGTTCGTCATCGACCTTGCACAGTATTACTTCAATAATTAGGAGCATTTCGGCTTTGGTGATGGCCAGGAGGACTGGACTCCCGAATCTGAGTGGCGCGAGAGCGTGAGATCATTGGATAACTCTGGCTCGATTGGTGTTACTGTGCAGAGTAAGCTGGAAAGGGTCAAAGGGTTCTTGATTAGCGTGAAGTATCCAGAGTGAACAGCAGTTCTCTTCGGTTGCGGAGCCAATGCTCCGAGAGATTAGCAAAGGCGGAAGACCACAGACCCAAGGCGGGACTGGGAGTACAGAACGTGACGAGGCTGTGAGGGACTTGATCGTTGAGCAGAACTGAGCGAGGATGTTGAGTCTGGCCAATGTTTGAAGCAAAGCTGGATTATACGGGGAATCACAAGGGCGGTGTTGGATTTCCGAGTGAGGTCTCTTAAAGTATTCTTGCTACTACTCACATCTCATAAAATTGTGTGCTCTCTATCGATTGTGTAAGAGCCAGTGATAAGCCTCTCTGCATCCTCTCGAAGAGAAATTCAGCGTGTATTATGCATATTTGACAGAACTCGGCTGTCTTTTTGCATGACTCGGTCTGAAACTACAGATCTGCAGAGGACTCTTTGGCCTTTGGTGAGAATGCCAAACGTACTGTATCCCGAGGTGCTGAATATCGTTGAGCTGAGTCCCGTAATAACGGAAAGCCGATCTCATTGTCTACTGTGATCTTATGACCGGGAATCCTTTACAACATCCGATCGATCATCCTTCCCGCAATCCAACATCTCGGCACTAACTTCGTTGGAGATCCAAAGTAATATCTTCCGAGCTCCAATTTAACAGGCCATCTTCATCGGAACCCTGAAAACATGGGTAAAAGTTCCGGATGTCGGAGGTCAGCCAATCGGGGCTCCCACTCGCTCAGAAGGGGGGCTTGAATTGATTCGAGGTTTCGAGTTCTTCTGCAACTTTGAATTTACCTAGATTTCTGGTGACAATGATCGCGATCGCCATGTTCACAGACGCAAGGTTTCTTGACCACCTCGAAATACCTTGTAGTGATAAAAGCGCGATGGTATGATGAGAGTCTTCCCGCAGAGAAGTGGTTCTTGTGGTATTGGCTTGTAAGGGGTGACATGGTGGTTAAAACGTTCACTATCACCAGGTATGGCGGAATTGTGCCCTCAGAACCATCAAACAGGAACTACCAATATTGCCACTGGTTCTGTGTTCAAAGTATTCTGTAATATCCCGTTCTTCATGTTGTTGACGAAGTGTCCCAATATATGTGCCTTACCGGTGTATCTAGTGTCGCCGAAATCGTTATATAACGCCCTAGTGATCTCGTCTCCCCGTTTCGTCTCTCCAACAATATTGACATCGACGTATATCCGAGCCACCTCTGGCTCTTGAACAACTTCCAAATTCTGCTGGCAATCATTTTCCACCCTATTATCGACGTAGATAGTAAGCACGCACTGTCGTTATCTAGTTCCCCAGCAATTATCCTTATTTCTCGTTGACAGGGGACGGAGCCGTGCCAACTGGGTATCTACAAATCTTGTCATCCTATCATGACCCCCGCAACGGCGTCAGATAGTCCATGGGGCGTCTCGATGAACTTACTTCCCCTCTAAGGCCATCTTCCACGTGTAATCGGAAGGTTTTATCAGAGTTCCGAGCATTTCGAGCCAGAAACGGAGCAAGAGAAAGACATTTCACCGTCGTTGGTATGGAAGCCATCTATACGCTACCATCCACCCCCAGCGCTACATATCTTGCAAAAAAAACAGGAACATGACAAAATTTACATTGCTGTTGTGCAAAGAGTTGGAGGACAATCGACCTTACCAAGCCCTCTATCTTTACAGATAGCTCACCTTTTCGAGTAAGGGGAGTTTCAATACATCAATATACAATCAGAGGATCGCACGGACTTAACTTGCTCGTAATAGACGGACTTGGGCGAAAGTACCTGTCTTCAGGAATTCTTACGTTCCACATCAGCCTCGTCGCTCATCTGCTATTCCCGTACCGATGGACCTGGTCAAAGTCAATGCAGAGACCTCGGAGATGAGGCCCCTCTCTTCCAATAACTTAAAGACAAATTTCTCTTGTGAGGTCCTGAGGTGCTACACCGGATATCCGATTCGTTTTTCCAGCTCACTGATACGGTAATGATGTCTAAGCTGTGAGCCAGATGTCTTCTCTGCAATTGTGATATGTGGTTGGGAGGTTATATTATCCCAAAAACTTAGCCATTGAAATATCCAGAATCTGTAAATTGCTTACTATAGAAACACCTTTTTTGAGTTTCTAACCTGGGACATTGGTTTGAGTGCTCCCGGTATTCCGACCGTAGGGCCTCCGGGGATTGCCGAGAAAGTTACCATGAGCCGGGCTTTGTGGACTCTTATAGCTTTGCGACACTCTGTGTAAACCAGCCACGGCTTGCGATAACTTTGATAAAATATACTCTGAACTTCAGGAAATAGCGTAGCAGCTAGAAGCACAAAGCTCTTTTGTATATTCTCGACTGCTACTCACTGGTTAATTCCATGCAACCACGTCCTGGTGGAACGAATAAGAGTCTTGAGTGGATGAAAAACGAGTATAGCATGAGATCTTCTGTACGTAAGGTCATGGCGTCGTAAACGGCTGGAACATGAGGAACAGTAGTACTGTTAGACACGTTTGTGGGTGGTGATGAGTGATCATCATCAGTAATCTGCTTCTTCAACTCCTGGCAAAGAGGACTTCGGCTAAAGAGGTTACTGAATCTGAATACTGGTCATCCTTGGCCTCCGGAGACTTGATCTCGGCCCGATAGGGACGCTGATTGATAGCAAGGTCTCAAAACAGCGCCCAAAAAAAAAAAAAAAAACCAAGAGAAATCCAGGCAGTCAACAAACTCTAAGCATCTCAGCTTATCAATGCAAGCTAGAACAGGCAGATTGAAACTCACCTCACAGCAATCAAAGGTTTGGTCGGAGTATATTGACACACTCTCACTCTCCAGCTCCAAAACCCCATCTCTAATCAAATTACGCCCAAATTAAGGGTTAAATTGTCTCATTGATCTCCGAGAGAATAGTTTCTCTGCTGTTTTAACCCGAGAATGTTATCCTCGTTGATATACTGGCATTATGAGACGAGAGTCAAGCGACACAAAACTTGCCAAATACTGACCCTTTTGGGCCGAGTAACCATCCTCAGCAGCACGCCCTAGCCCGCACTGGCCCTTCTCGACCCTTAGCTCCTGATTTCATGGCAGAATTACTTCAAATCCTACCACCTACTTAGACCCTGCATTCGCAATAGCAAATCCCACTGAGGCCCAGTTTCAGAGACCATTTTCAAGACGGGATACCATCATTTTATTCTTTAACGAAAGATCTAGAATACGGTTTCATTTGCATCATGGTGCCTGGAGCAAACAGCAGACAAAAGTTATATATGAAGACCATTTTCCGACAATTCCAAAAATAACATCCGGCTAGCCAGACAGGCGACAGCTGTTTCTAGGCCCATCAGCGCTAGTTTCTCTTCCCGGCGTTCTGGAGGCAGCCATACGAGCCGCCCTGAATTGCTCATCTTCCACGACTGATCGACAGAGAGCTCTAAGCTGGGACCTTGCGGATCCCTCGAGAAAATGTTGGATGCCCAAGATAAAGTACGCCTACCGACCTCACTTAAAGGATGATAACCGGCCGGCCAGAAAACCACCGAGGAGACCGAGCAGCTATCGTCATCCCATACGCTCTAACACCGACCCGTCACTACGTCCCACAACTTGCCTTTATTCTGGAAAGCTGACTACCTGCTTCTCATCAGGTGAGAAAGCCACAGAGTCGACCCAGTCGCCATGGCCCGCCAGCGTCTCCTTGCAGGGATTGATGCCAAATCACCAACGTCCAATCAAGCATCATCTTTACCAGCCGGGTCCACCTGGATAGAACATAATTGGCTTTTTATCACCTCCTTTGACGCTAAAATTCTAGAGAAACACTCACAGCCTTCGCAACGATCTTCCCATTTAATTCGCTAATAAACTTCTAAATAAAAAACAAGGACAGTATCGCGTTGCGCCCCACAAAGCGGATCCATCTGGGTATAAGCTAGGGAAGTAATTGGTTGCTTATCTTCTTCTTTGACGCTAAAATTCTGGAGGATCGCTCACAGCCAAGACGACCTTCGTCCTCATTCACAAAGATACCTGGACGAAAGTGATTGGCTTTTGATCTCCTTCTTCAACGCTAAAATTTTTGAGAACCGCTAGATTTCGTCTCAATCTGGGTACTACAGGCATTTAGGCGATCCTGTCAGCCACAGATCATCAGTAATTCTTCACGTGAAAGTCTCTTCAAATCTAGAGTTTACTGTAAAATCCAATACATTAGATGCAATTCGAGAAATGTCTTATTTGGGATAGTGGAAAATGAAATCTAAAGAAGGGCGGCTGGATTTTCTCCGTTAAGACCTACTGCGGTGGGTAGATCAGTGGTTGTAAAGATGCCATTCCTACTATTCCTGGAATCCCACTTTCGCAAGCTCAAGTTTTCGGATTTGCTGGGAATGCATTTTCTAAATTCTCATGTTAGTCAACAGTGTAAGGGGGCTGGGACATCATACCACTTCAACTGTACCGCGAACAATGTAGTGAACTATAGTAACCTCCTTGTTTTGCCCAAGGCGAGCGACTCGTCCGATGGCCTGGCTCTCTACACTTGGGTTCCACTGTGGTTCCATGATGTAGACATAGCTCGCTGCGGTCAGGTTAAGTCTGACGGGAGTTAGCTGAATGTCGCCTTGGTGATCTTTTAGGATCCACATACCCAAAAGCGCCTACGCCAGTGCTCATTAGCAGGACAGGATACTCTTTGTATTTCACAAACCGATCCATGTTGGCCTGTCGCTGTGACAGTACCTGTCCTCCATCGATTCTTAGGAACGGTATTCTCTTTCGGCGAAGATGGACTGATACTAGGTCGAGGGTTCTCGTCCAGCATGAGAAAACGATGCTGAGATTGTCAGTGTGGGTTTCCAGTGTTCCCTCGCTGGGTTTACCTCTTGGTTCCATGGGGGCTCTTTTCTAGATCTTGTATGAGGGCATTCATTTTCGACGAATAGCCTTCCGTATTGAAATGATCACCGTCAAGTTCTCCAGGGTATGATTGGCTACCAGAGCAATGCGATTCTTGTATCGTGCCTTTGCAGAGTGGACATGGTCTTGTGAGGAAGCTATTCTCTAGAAAGGCTCCAACCTCGTTATTTTGCAGGATACACTCTTGGCAGAGTTTGTGCCCGCAAGGGTGATTGTAACTCTCAGATCCACCGAAAAGGTCAAAAGCTGGTATGGGGATGCCACATAGTGAGCACGTTATCTGAGCGTTACTTCCAAGGGAATAGAGGAAGTCTTCCCTCTCAGCCTTTTTATCACGATGATTCGTGTCTTTGAAAGGCTTTTGAAAGGTGCCGTGGTTACAGAGAAGTCGAAGTTGAAGCTGCGCCTGGAAGATTCCAAAACCATTCCGTTTCTCAGGGCCTAAACTAGCTTTTCTCTTGATAAGGCAAGCCATATCCACCAAAGTTTGGTCATATTGTCGCCTCTCGGATTCCTGGAGTTCGATATAATGATGCTTCTCTGACACTTGCGGAAGATGGAGCAACTCTTGAGTTCTTCGTAGACAGATAGAGTCCAGTAGAATGGCAACCTTTCTCAATGCTGCATTAATATCATCAGAAAAGGGAAGAACAATATGTTTTCTGAAAGCCGCTTTATGCTCCAGCTCGCTAATTCTCAGAAAACCAAGCAGGGAACCCAAATCTTCCAAGTGGTTTTGAATTGGTGTTGCGGTGAGGCACCATCGATATGCGGCAGACAACTGGCTTGCTGCTTGGTACAGAGTTGTCTCTCGCCTACGAATCATGTGTGCTTGCTTTTGTCAGACCATCGGTCAAGGACAGTGATACAAAAGGGACTGACCTTCGTCAAGAATAATTCTGAACCACTTAATACGGAATACGAGACTGTCCTGCTTGTTCATACTATACGCGATCGTATGATATGTTGTAAAAACAATATCGAGATCCAGGTACTCGTTGACTTTGGAGTTCCTATCCTTTCCATAATACTTGCCAGTCTCGATTGATTTGTCAATATGACTATAACCATCCATTAGTGGCTTTCCAGTCTCGAAAAATGCACCAGGGTCATACTAACAGTGCAATCTGTGCCTCCCAAGAGTTCATAATCACTGTGGCGAGGTCAGTAGAGACCAAGCAAGGAAAGGATATCAAGATACCTACACGTAGAGGGTACTATAACAAGAGTTGCTCTCGACAGAGCCTTGCTCGACCGTGCAGGTATATCCTGAAACCACGAATGGGCCAACGGAAGAGTTTCCGCGATAAGAGCCAATGTGCTCAAGGATTTACCCATGCCCATATCGTCTGCAAGTATGCCACCTCCTAGCTCGTCTGGGCAATCGCTGGATTCAGCTCCGGTTATTCTATGACGGTATCTACAATAACTATTAGTTTATGATTTCGATTCAATTCACTAGCCCATACAAGGTCGTTAAGACATTGCGCTCTTGGGCCCATAGGCTAAATATAGGAGGGGTTGGGCCCTGCTCTCTCTGCATCATAAAAGACACTGCTTTCGCTTGGTGCCTAACATAAGAATATCAGTATTATCTTTTTTTCGTGAGCATTTCCCAAACACATACGGTAGGAGAGCTGTCCTAACCATGTTTCCAGTCCTCCTTGTGTCCAAGTCTCGGGAGCGCACCAATGACTGGTATATAGACAGGATGACATGATTATGGTCGTTTGCGCCATCGACCAGAGCCTGGGATGATTTGAATTTGGTGGATTGGAAGCCGTGGTCTGTTGAAGATGATGTGGGTTCCTCAACACCAGGAAACCGTATAACATGAGGGTTCCAGTATTCAATGTTCTCGGCTCCGTGTTCCGGATCTTGAAGAAACATCTTTTGACTGCAAAGCGTGGCTCCTACTAATACCGCATCATTCACTGAGCCATATAAGTTTACTTCTACCTTGAGAGTTGCCTCGCTTGGCTTTTTTGCGCGGGAGAAGACATGCTGCAGAAGCTTTGTGTCTACAAAAGCTATGCTCTCAATCGAGGCAACCTTTTGGGATTCCGCAATACCTTTGCAGGCCAGTTCATTGATCTGTGCAAAGATGCTGCCATCTGGTAATTTCAGCATAAAGTACTGGAAATGTTTGGAGATAGTAAACATCTGATAAGGCAGACATGGATTAATTTTCGATTGCAGATCTCTCATATCGCCGACAAGCTTGATCGGAACATCTGGTACCTTTTGTAAATATCATATTAGCGCATCCATACATAACACTTTGGTCTAGAGATCCCGGACTACTGACATACCATGCCATAGCAACAAAGTCGGGAATCCTCAGACTGTTCGGCATCGTCCTCTGGAAGAAGGGGAGTGAGATTCTCGCCGGGGTCAAGGTGGAACAAGGAGTCCGCCCACTCTTGCATGTTACCCCACGATTTTTCTGCGCCATCTGTGTCGATAATAGGCAATGTCCCATCAAATAAATCGCGGGTAATAGAGGGGTCTGGTTGAAAGACAGTCTCCCAGAAGTCGGTCATGGGTAACCATGAGAACGGTTCAATCCATCTATCCGATATGGTGAGTTATTATAGTCCTCGATATAATATCGAACCTACAGACATGCTATCTTGAGATGACTCATTACTGTTGATTTGAGAATTGTCAACTTGCTCCGGCTGATCTGTCTGATAATGGGCCATGTCTCAAGGTAATTTGAAAGTGTTAAATGTCTCGACTTGTCAGTTTTCTTTTTTTGCCCAAAATTGGCAAATTCGTGACTTGAAGAAAATGTCTCGTAAGCATCATACTTTGATGTGTCAGCAATGATATTGGGACCCTGATTTGACGAAACTTGCATAATCCTTGAGGCTCAGCCATCATCTGATCCTGGTTGCCTCAATAAGGCAGACACAGGCTGTCCAATGTTAAGAAAATCCGTAAGCCACTTCTCCACAATTAGGCTGAACATGTCAAGCTGTGCAATATTTTTGATTTGGACTGTAATACCTTGCGCTCATGTTATCTCTTTCTCTCAACGTTTCACGGCCTTGAAACGTGTCATAAATGAGAATACCTTGTGGCAAATCTTCGGCATGGCATCGAGGCCACCAATTCCGAAGCCAAATGGGTTTCAAAGAGCTCTCGCAGACTTTCAGAATCGGCTTAAACCGGCCGAGAGACAGCAATTTGAAGTCACGACTTTGGATGAGCTCAAGGTGACCATCTTGGCCATTCAGTCGCAGCAAAGGTCACGAAAGAAGATGATGCATATGGGGCGACTCGTCCCGTTCCTTGAGGCCATGGAACAGTTCGGGAAAGTGATTGAGGTCTTCCTCAACGTGTCTGAGGTCCTTGCCTTTGTATGGGGGCCAATGAAGCTCCTACTCCTGGTATAGACTCTGCCGCATCTCAAACTGAGCGAGGTTGACAGTACATACAGACCGCTATAAACTGGACCGACTCATTTGATACACTACTGGATGCCTACCAGCGTATAGCCGAGAACTTTCCCATTTTTGAAGGCTACCAGAGTACCTTTTCTCAGAACGACAAGATGCAAAGTGTCATGGAACATGCTTGGTCCAATATTCTGGAATTTCACATCAAGGCACTCCGAATATTTGAACAGTCTAGTACGGCTATGTTGTCCTTTACCTCTAACTGACTACTGATCTTGTTTGCAGTGTTGAAACAGTTTTTCCGCTCTTTATGGAAGGATTTCAAGACCAGATTCCAGAGTATCTTGGACGATTTGAAGCGACAGAAGGAACTCGTCGAAAGTCATGCAAACAGATATCACATTCACAATTATGAAAAAGATCGCCTGAAAATGCTTGCAGAATTCAAAGAAGCAAGTGTGAAGAGGTCAGCGGAACGAAAAGCATTTGTTTCACAATGGATTGCAGCGCCACAAGCTATTATCGACCACGAACATATCTGCGAAACTCTTCGAGAGAGCTCAGAGGCTACTCAAAGACCAATGGGCCAATGGATTCTCAATCATGAGGATGTGAAATCTTGGCTGGATAAAACAGTGCCTAAATCCTCAACAATCTGGGTAACTGCTATTGCCGGCGCTGGTGTGTTCTGCCGGTATATCCCCGTTACATTGACAGTTTCGATGTTAATACTGTTTAGGTAAAACTGTCCTCGCCTCCGTGATAATCGATCATCTAAAACAGCGAGACACCGAGCCAGTCGGCTTCTTTTACTGCAAACACGGAGATCCCAAGAAACGGACCCTTCTCTCCTTTCTAAAAAGCACCTTGAGCCAGCTCGTCGCACAGCAAGATCAGCTTGTACCATATTATTACGATGAAGCAATCAAAAGTGGAGAAATCACACTGCAGTCAGTCAAACATTGCAAGACACTCCTGCTCCACATGCTGCAAAATATCCCCAAAGCTTACCTTATTGTGGATGGTCTCGACGAATGTGACGACAACGAAAGAAAAGCAATTCTGAGCTTTCTACAGGAAACCCTCTCAATATGTGATAGCTTGAATCCTGCAAAGCTCCGTGCTCTAATCCTGAGCCGTGATGAGCGAGATATCAAAAAGGCACTTACCATGGCAACCATGATTCGGTTTGGGCAACAAGACACACTGCAGGATATGAAAGTATATGTAGAGTGCAAAGCCAGTGCGATCCAAGACATTTTCAGATTCAGTGATGCTGATCGGGAATACATCGAGCAATATGTGCTTGATAAGTCAGACGGTATGCCTCCTACATTATACCCGGCGTCCAATTGGCTAATCTTTCAGGGATGTTTCTATTCGCCAAACTAGTCTTGTCTAACCTTGAAGGCCAGCCAAATCTGAAATGCTTTCACAAAGAGTTCCATAGTCTTCCTCAGGGCCTCGGCCAAGCGTGCGTACCGAAATCAGAAGGGCTGCTAACCCCATGGCCTCTAACTAACTCATATAATACAGATATGACCGCAATTTGCACAGAATTCGGAACAATCCCAACCATAACCAGAGGGCAGTGGCTGAGAAGATTCTTTCTCTCGTTCTCTGTTCCAGACGGCCACTCAAGTCGCGAGAGCTTCAAGCAGCGATATCTATTGATCCTCAGGAGCAGACAGTAGATTCAACCCTCAGATTATCCCTGGATATGAGAGACATTTGTGGTTCTTTGATTGAAATCATTCCCGGGGGAGCTGTGGAATTGGTTCATGCCACAGCGTCTACGTATGGCCGCAAGAAGATTGCCTTATTTTGCATTACTAATATAGCACAGGTATATTCAAGAACTCGGTTACATTCCACGGTGGATGGCAGAACTCTCCATGACATATATCTGTCTCAATTACCTCAGCTATGAGTGTTTCGGAGAAACCTCGAAACCTGCGATCTTGAGATACATCCATGAGGGCTATTTTGCATTCCAAGACTACGCCATTGCCCATTGGACTGATCATGTTCCAGCATTGCTGGAGTCATTGAAAGGTGTTACACTAGATGGACAGAGTCACAAAGACGACATAATCTTCGCTTTCACCTTATTTGCCGCACAATATGATGCAGAGTTGGCTTCTACAGACAAATTGCGAGAAATGCTAGACGACGAGGTTTTGCAACAACTTGACCACAGCCAGGACGTAGTGTCCTTATGGGAGCATTCCAACAACTACAAAGCCCTTACTGATGATCGAAAGGATAAAGTCAGTATAGGTAAGCTTGGAAAAGCCCTCGAAATAAACAGACCTCTTTTGGAAGCCACGCCAACGACGAGCACTAATGCAATTATGGATACACACACGCTTGAGAACTTCTATGGCAGCAACTGGTTCAAGTGCTCCAGGCTATCATGCTACTATTTCCATGAAGGGTTCGCTTCTCGCCGTGAGAGACAAGGCCACTACGATCGCCATGACCGACCTTTCAGCTGTGACGATGATGATTGTCCTTCGTCAAAAATAGGATTCGGGTCACTCAAGGAGCTTGAGAAACATAGAAGAAACATGCATCCAGGAAAGGACAAGTTGACGCAGACGTTCAAGAGACTGAAACAACTAGGTAGACCTGGAGTTGAAGCTGCAAAAAACACTTGCTCTGAGTGTTCGTTCAAGTTTGACTCGAGACTTCAGTTCAGATTGCACCTTGTATGGCATAACGCGCAGAAAACTCAGGTGGCACGTAAGCCGGGGCTAGATCCCAGGCCTAGTTCTTGAATGCTTATGTTAGTTTAAACAGTAATAATTAGTAATAAAGAGGTTCTATTTAAGAGAAGAGTAAAGATAAGTTATCACAGGAAACAGCAATTTAAAGTCTATAAACTAAAGGGCTTCTCAGTGCTGCAGATAACACAGGCATAATGAAATAGAGCATTCTTGTAAGGATTTCCTAAGTACCTTTTTGCAGGAATGCAGCGACGGTTTGGCTACTATTCGTTTCCAACATCACTTTAGATGCTCCCCCTTGAAAGAAATCCAACCTAGTCCAGACGTTTAAAAGCCTGTTTTTGATCGTATATGATACCCTCTTCCATTTGTATATGCATGACAATTTTCGTGTCTACACGAGTGTAGAAAAGCCGTGGATGACGCCCAGTAATTGTCGGAGGTCCACCAAGACAGGACGAGACAGGTGCTATGTTGTCAAATAAGCTCCAGGGCCTGAAACAACTGTACCAATGATTCTTACATAAAAAGTCTTCTCTGACTTGCATGTACCATTTATACAAAATATAGATTGTAGGAGGAAGAGCGAGAAGTAATGCGATGAGGGCGATAATTGACTCTGCATTCATAATCCCTTGTGAATAGGATTATTTGTTGGAAATTGCTAGACATGTAGAACACTCTTGCCGATGAAATATAGTAAAGAAAAGCCAAGTAGGACTTAAGCTTGTCGAACAGGATGGGGACCGACACTGGTGATAGAATAATACTTCAATATATACAGAATTAACAAGAAGGAGTTTGAAAACTTATTACCCAAGTCCACTTCTGATGTACCAGAAGCTGGACAAGACGCTGGTGAGCCTGGCACTCTTCAGATTCTGGCCCATTGGTCAAAAAGAACACTAGTACCATTTCAGCGTTTTCAGATTCTGGGTCATTGGTCGATGAAAATAATGGCAAGACCTGCATATGCATTCAGATTTTGGGTTATTGGTCAAAGTGAGCCGTGTCTCCATATTTGTGCTTTTCAGATTCTGGACCATTGGCTAAGGGCGGCGGTGAAGGGAAGTGGCTTGCTGTACACGTATTTCGGATTCTTGGTTTTCAGCCACTCATGGATAAGCCAGCCGAGTCCTTGGTGCCCGATGTGCATCTCTTATGCACAAGGAAGCATTAGGTGAGAAGTACGAGGGTCTTGAACCTGAATATTTAGATCTGCCATCGCCTATCAGTATTTTCCCCCATCTCAGCTCAGCATTCTCGCCTAATCTCCAATAATTACTATCATCTCTCACAACACTACCTTCGGTCCTTCTGACTTGAGAGTTCATCATGGACCAAGTTCGGAACAAGGATGCCATAGAGGCTGAATGGCTACGGAACTACCAGTTGATTCGAAACTTATACCTCTCAGATATGTCTCTCAATGATCTCGTCTACTGGTTGTGTATCTTTGAAAATTTCACTGTCACGTTGTATTTTAATGCCCTCCTGTTTTACTTATGCTGACTGGTTCTCAGGAAATCTCAGCTAGAGTACCGATTAAAAAAGTGGAATATTTCGAAGAATATCGACCGTGACTCATGGAGGTATATTGACCAAACGATCAACAAAAGGAAGCGGGAAGGCAAAGAGAGCGATGTTATTTTATGCGGTAAGCGAGTAAAGCAATCCACCATCGAAAAAGAAACAAATCGCCACCGCGACATAAGTACCCCGGCCCAAAACCTCTCTGGTAAGTACACAATGATCTTGGTTACCAAGTTAAAATCCTGAAAATAACATTTCCTAGGAAACCGTGTTCAGTCAGCTGCATCATCTGATCAGATAATAATCTGTACGCCCCAACCATATGTTAACGAGTTTGAGTGGCCAGAGACGCTGCCATGGTTCAAGTTTCGTTGCAAGTTGCAAGAATGTAAGTCTAATCACCTACAGAATAAGGGCCTTCTTCTGACGTGATTTTGACTAGGGCTGAGTTATACTCAGCTATACCGGGTGAAGAGTGACCTCAGAGGACCAGTAATAGATCTTCTTACGTCGAAGATATTTCTGATTGCCCATAACTTTGACCGAGGTCAACGAAGCCACCTGATCCCTAAGTTGGCTATGAGCTTAGTTATGGGACTGCCCGAATACTTCCCTGGCGAACACCTACAGACTGCTCAGATCATCGCGACCGGCACCACAAATGTCATAATGCCCGAGTGCCTGAAGCTCATTTTCTATAAAGTCTCGAACAATATCATCCATTTATGGGAGGCTGATGACTTTGAGAACCTTTATACCATCATTTACAGGACTGGGCTCTTAAGTGCCATAGACAGTCTCAAGAGAGCCCGACGACAAGATCTTACCATTAGAGCATTCATGGATAATCTTTTCAGAGACCTCATCACCTCTGTCTGCAATGGCAAGAGAATGGCCAATATGGAGAATCCTAAGACTCTAGTAAAATGGCTCCTTTCTTTAGGCCAAGATCCCAATATCGAGTTTTTAGAGTCCGGCGGCATAGTGACTGCACTGGAGCATGCGATTTTGTCTAGACAGGTAGACATAATTGAACCGCTTCTGAAGGCTGGTGCTGTTATTTCTGGAACTTGGAGAAGTGGTAATCCTGTGTCGATCATGAGCTTCGTACTGCCTGATCGAACTTGTGATAAGGAAGGAATACACATCATCAGGCTCTTGTTACGCCACTATAAGGTCTTGACTGCAGAAGAAAGCCTCCATATGGCTATTCTACTACAGGATGAGCACCTTTTTGAAGAAGCATTGAATACTGGCGCCAATATCTTTTTTCCTATTCAAATCCGGACAGACAGATTCATGTCTTGGGATTCTCACCCTGTGAAAGAGGAGACAGCTTTGAGCGCGGCCGCTGCAGTCAGCATTCAAGCAACAAGGAAGATTTTCCATTTTCTCCACCACCAATGTTGTGCCATCGAAGCGGCGTCGTTTATCACGGCCGACGTCTTCATTTCAGCAGCATATGTCGGGGACGCTGATGTGATATTGTTTCTTCATGAAATCAACCCTATCGGTTTCAGGCGCAATGCACGCGGCGTAACAGCTCTGGAAGTTGCTATTAAGCAAGGTCATCAGGAGGCTTACCAGTTACTCTTCAAGCTCTATCGTCAATCCAGCTCCACTCTTCTCCTTATTCCGATATTCACAAACCAGCTCGACATATTACAGTACTTTCTGGCGAGTGGGCTCGACGTCAATCTTACGATAAATCCGGCGGATATAAGTGCATGCCGGTTCTTAAGGTCAAATCAAGCTCCCTTTTGGAGGTTCGACCTACTCCATAAACACAAATCCTCGACTGTTTTAGAGTGTTTTCTCCGCGATACACCAGTGAGAGGTCATGTGACCAATGGAATCCAGCTCCTTATTCGATGGGGAGCTTTTTTTCCTGCAAAAGGAATTCTTGATTTATCAAGTTCTGGACGCGACGAAATACTTTCTGCTGCTCTAGATGCGGGAGCCGACCCGAATGTACAATCCTCCAACGGAGAAAGCGCCCTTGCGTTGGCTCTTCTGAGCAAAAGCACAAACTGTGTCCAGTTGCTTCTGGACAAAGGCGCTGAACTCAAAACTTCGACGTCTCAAGTGTTTGGAGGCCTCGTCCCGGAGCGTATATACAACATCCAAGGAAAGCGCGGCAGAGGTGACCCGCGTCTCAAAACTCTCGTTTTAGATCACTGGGCAAAGGCTTTTGACACCAGAAAGGACAGTGTACTTGCTATCGACGCTGCGATCATTGCAGAAGATGATGCCCGGCTCAAAATCGCATTTTCAGAATCGCCAACGTACTACAGCCCATCAAGTATATGCTGTGCTGTGCTAGTTGAGAACCACTGGGTCATTGACTGTCTTCTGAAGAACAGATCTATTCAAGGACCCCACAGTATCTTAGAGGGAACTGCAGTCGGTTTGGCCGCGATGCTAAACAACGTTCCTCTGGTACGAAAGCTTGTCGTGCAGCTCCAAAAGCCAGAGACCGCACTGCTTCCGTTTTTTGCCCGGGGCTCTTCCTTTTACTCCACGGAGGATCTTGGTATCACTATATCACATACTTTTTGGCCCATATGCTTGGACAAAAATGATGATTTTGATGACTGTGGACGTTATGGTCTTTCTAAGGGCAGTCCACTGGCTTTAGCCGCATCCTACCGAGGAACAGCCGGGGTCCTGGAACTCTTAAGTCACGGTTATAAGCCTGACGATATTACATGGACTAGGGCTTTTAGCATGGATACTCAAGATTGTTTGAAGGCACTCATGGACTACAACCTGCGAGTAAGCAGTCTTCAACTAGCGCCATCCACACTTTCGCGCTTGCTGAGATATGCGATACAGCATGAAATGGAACAAGCGGTCGTCTGGCTTATTGAATCAGGAGCCGATGTCAACGAGGATGATCTGTTTCGATTTATGGGCCGCTCGCCTATCCAATTTGCGATTGAAGTTGACCGCCTGACAATCGCTGAGAGCCTTCTGCGGTCTGGAGCAAAGGTTGATGCAGCACCATCCTTTTTCGCTGGCGTGACAACTTTGCAAAGTGCCGCCATCGTGGGACATATCGGATTTGCGAAGCAACTGCTAGATGCTGGTGCGCGAGTCAATCTCAGGGGTAGTCGACGGCAGGGTAGGACGGCATTGGAAGGAGCTGCTGAGCACGGGCGACTCGACATGGTTGAGCTCTTACTCCATCACGGTGCACTTACTACAGGGCCTGGGATATTTCAGTACATTCGAGCTACTTATTTCGCAGAGCTAGAAGGACATCATGCCACAGCAGCATTGTTACGACAATCGAGGAAATGGACAGACGAAGACGCACACTTGTACGATTCAATGTGTGCGGTGTGCAAACTTTGCTTTTCAGAGCCGAGACAACCAAGGGGCAAAAGATGTCGCACTTGTGACAAAATCTATACCCAAGGGCGATATTGCTGTGATGAGATCCACATGCCAGAGGATAACTGCTACCACTGTTACAGTGCAGATGAGGAGCTTCATTTCGACCTTAGAATGCAAGCAGACTAAAGTGAACCAGACAGGCATGGAGAATTAGAGGACGGGATAGAATTAGCAGATGATGGTCGATCTGATACGAGTTCAGAGGGTACCATTTCGCGCTACACTTATCTTTGATGTTAGACGCCTGCCTTATTAATATTACAGTATTTAGTAAATATGGGATAAATTTACCGGAAAGGTAGTGGACATATTATGAGCTAGAAACTGCAGCTATTACATCCCTCAAAATGTTGATGTTGGCGATAGAAAACGCGAACGATGGACTAACAACTTCTTGGTTGCAGCAAACCTAGTGGTGTCTTTGTAACCAATATTTTACTAAGCGCAGAATGCCTGCTGTTATCTTCTGTGAGTGATAGAGGAGGTGCAATAATTTCCTATGCATCGAGACTTCCAATCAAGCTTCTGTGGAAGTCAATTGTCAGCTTTCTCTACCTACATCTCGAGGGCTACCCTAAACCTGCATAATGCTCTGGAAAAATCTGGCCTCGTTCTTTGGCCGTGTTTTCATACCTGAGAGCGGCCTGTGCGTCAAGCCACCAAAGTCTGACTTGTGATTGATCCGCTTGGAAATACCACGGCTAACACTCTCAGTCATCAGTCTGATTGGCCAACTTGCCTAACATTAGCTTGAATTTGGTATCAATGGGCACTTCCGGACTTTGTGCAAATATGCGTTGAAAGTGATGATGCGATAAACATAAGGGCTCAACTTATGTGTTTTCTCTAGAATACCCGTGATGGAGTTCTTTGTGAGTGTTGTATCCAGGATCCTTGATGTCATGCATAACCTGTGTTGCATGATTCGGTAGTCAATCGACGCGAAAAAATCCCGATACCCGACCCGTCTCGTGTAAAGACAACGATAGATTCTTGCTTTATGAGCAGCGACAACCCCTCTCGCCTGGCACTAATTTCATCAAAGTTTGGCACAGAAGACTAAAATTTGTCAGGTTGTGAAATTGATTTGGTTTTGGACCTGAACATGTTCTGCCATGGCATTGACAGGGCTCTGAGATGAACAATATTCATCGCAAGCAGCTCAAGATCCAGTGTTCAGTTACATATGGAGTGCCGGCCTGGCTAAATCCAATCTGGAGACAGTACAAGCGTCAATAAACCCCCTACAAGGTCCAAAAAGAGATTGAAAGATCTTTTGGGAGTTTGTCAGTCCATGGGATTTATTGTTCGAGCCAAGATTTTTCTTAGGCCGCTTCTCCTAGAGAAATTATTCCAACATCGAATGTGGGGGGATCTTATCTTATCTGTCGTGGTGAAGCGACCGTGATGCAGGTAGATCACATTCTGTCCAGTCCCTCCCTTGAGCGGTGCATTTTAGGCTTTGGATTGCATGCACCCAATTCCGGTCAACTTCGTTCTCGAGAAATGGGCAGTCATGGTCATCAGCGGGCGGCGTTGGCGTTGAGTTTAGCAGGGAGTATTCAAGCCAACGTTAATTGCCAATCTTGGCTAGGGAGAGCATCTGGCGTAAAGCCTTGGCATATATTTCCAGGTGCTATAAATACTGCTGATCCCGTTGAGACGAAGTCGCCTGAGATCAGACCCAGCCGGTGTCCGATTATTTTTTTTGCCAGCGGGATGGTAAGACGGCACGCTGCTGGATGAGGATGAGATCAGAGCCAGCGTACGAGTCAGTTTGTGTGGGGCTGACCCCAGACTCTGAGTCAGATCCTCATCGCCTTGCAACGACAATTGACAGCAACGAGTGCATTGGTGCTTCACATTGTTTCTTTCTCAAAGAACGCTCTTCATTTTCCCAGGCCAATCTAGTCTGACAGCGACTCTTATCCCTGGAACCGGACAACTGTGATTGCTGGATTGGAGAAATACAATAATCACAAAACAAATCTTTTTGTGGCCAGCATGGATGTGAACCACTGTTGCTAGGTGTAGGTTTTGGACGATTTTGAGCAGGACACCCGCCTCTACACCTCTGTGATTCATCTGAGAAGGGGTTCTGGGTTTGGAAAGTGGTTTTGTCAACTGAAATGGCCAGTCGATGGTTACTTCGCAGTCATCAATATGCAGTACCACAATAAATTCAGTTCATGTTTTTTTAGGGACCAAGAGTGTAGATAACATAATCCGGGTCTTGATCTGCCATCCGTCATTCATCCCCTGCAGAGGACGACTCTTCAGCAGAAGACCCAGACTCATCAGACGATATAACTCCATAGAAGAGACCGCCAAGACCGTTCTGCTCCGCAAACTCTTTCCAGTTCACAAAACCTCCCAAATCATATTCCGAAGGCGTGAATCCTTTCTTCAGAACAGCCAAAGCAAGCACCGCCGCCCAGTTCCAGTTATTCTCTCGTACCGTCTCGCGCATCGTGTCCCTCGCTACATCTCGGACCCGGTCCTCCCAAGACTTGACGGTGATGCGAGCGTTGCGAGGTATCGAGAAGAAGACTTCGCTAGGGTTCTCATCTACTTCGGCCGCTTTAGAGAAGAAGTATCGGAAGGATGGGCCGTGCCACGCGATGAAGCAGGCGGCGTAGAGGCGCGGGTAATTCTGCACTTCGCAGTCGTGGGTCGCTTCTTTTGAAGCTGGGGATCTGTCAGCATTGATGAAACTATTGGCATGAGATTCGACTTACTGCGGAGGAAGCCAATATTTATGTCTAACGCTTTGTCAGGTCGAAGGTTGAATTTGGTGCGAGGTCGTCCAAATTCGTCAAGATATCCGCTGGTGTACTGTTTATGGTACTTCTCAAAGAACTGAACATCATTGCGCTGGTCGAGAATGTGAACGCTCTTGTTATACTCCACAAGTACCAGATCAATGTCCTCCTTATTTGGTTCGATGACAGTTGCGTGGAAGGCTTCAAATGACTGCGCAGAATCCGACGCTTCGGTCAGTTGGATCACGGGAATGCTCGAATAATCGATCTCATCAGGGTTGGTGCGCCACCTGGTGAAACGTCCCTGCTCAGCTTCCTCTTGCTTCTTGAGCTCTCTGCTAGTGCCTTTCAGAAAAGGTCGGTGACTTTGACGGAAGACACCGGGACGGAATGACAGCATCTTGCCACCTCGGGGCGGGCCGGTGTATCGAGCAGCCTTGGTTCCTGGTTCCAGTGGTCTATAGAGCATTTCTTTGTTGATGTCTTCATCGGCATCTCGGGGAATGATGGTAGGGTTGGTGTCATTTTCGTCTTCGGCCTTGACGTCAGTCACGTCCTGGGCAGCATCCCCAGACGTATTGGGGGACTTTGATCAGGGCGAGATCAACGCAGACAACTGAGAGATGCTTCGGAGCTTGCGATATCTATACGACTTCTCAAGCCAGCACAGAAAGCGGAGATTGATGGAAATGACAGCTCTTGCATAGGTTAGAAGGCAGAGATTTTCTTTGCACGCAAACAAGAATGGTTGCTCGTCGCGACTGACGCTGTGTAACAAAGCTACAGCGCGTCATGTTTTGATGCATCAAGAGCGACAAACACACTCGCTTATCCCCCATGGTAAAGACCGATAGGTCTCTTGTGACGAAGGATCTTTTGCCTAATGCACAGCATTTTGTATCGTATCTGACCTCATTGGGTGCTCCAGTTGCTAGAGCTCAACGTCGTGTGGCTTGGGGCTTTAGCGGCCAGTAACTTCAGTTCAGGTTAGATTTACAGTGCCAACCTCCACGTCCGAAGTGGGCGCTCGAATAAACACTGACCTTATAAGAGGATATCGATACAGCATGGACTACAGGTAAACTACGACCTTGATCTTTTTGACACAAGATCAGAAGTCTTGTGCCATAACTCTGTTTCGTGCCTTGATTTAACGACTGCCAAGTCTATGAAAGAGGATCAAGAGGTCCTATTGGGGCTTGTGGAGGTGTTGTGGTTGGTCTCCAGCAGCTTGCATTGTTGGTATTTTGATGGTGATGGTGAAGCGTGCACTCCTGGTGTCCGGGGAAATCATCCAAAAAACATTATAGTTGGCGAGCAGACATCAGTATCCTCTGGCCTAGAAGCGGGAAACCCACGCTTTAGGCTTGACAATCTCCCTTTGAGATTGCATGTTCTGTGTCCAATATAGGCACTTCTCATAGCAGGCTGCTTCTCCGTCTCGAATTTGAAGAGCTACCACTTGACGACGTGTCTGTTCGACAGGTAGAGAACAGGAATATATGGTCTTCATCGGCCCTGAGCCAGCTCGCGCCATTCGAGGATGACGTGTGCCTAATTGTTTGTTGGCCCGCTGGATCAATGTCCGTGCCTATAATGACAGTAGAAGGGTATCTTAGCTGTTCAACACAATTGCCTGCTCAGAAAAGCTCCTGCGCCAATCAACCCAGTTGCTGACTTTATGGCTCGCCGGTCAATAGAGCGAACAATTTGTTACCCCTTTCACACCGCGACTCTACTGTTCAATGTGGTGTTCTGATCGTCAACGCCATTGTCGATAAAGTCCTCACCATTGTGGTCTGTTCCAACAAATAAAGTGCTGCATGCACCCGGGAATCGATTACTTAGGGCAGATACTGCTGGTTTCCTAATTCTTTGGCATGCTCTAGGCATACACCGCTCCAGAGATACATCTACCTAGCTGAAGAGTACATGACGGGTTCCTTCACTTTATGTTTTGGCATTCAGCACCAACCTTGATATCTCAATTACTATACTTAACAATTCAGTATGAGAAAGAACCTGGCGACTTTAGTTATTTATCCTCAACTCCAATCCATAGTCAATACAGAGACACCATCATTAGGGCTCTACTCTCTACCCGGGGCATCTTTACCTGCGCTGGTTGAGGCAATGCCATTACCTATATAATGTATGTCCTACTAAATCGCTCATTTTCTATCCATCGGCCAATACTCGAGCTCACCAATACCGTCGATTCGGTGCTTGGTATGGCGGTAAGGGTTTCAAGAAGTCTTGATGCCTCCTGAGAAAGTCTCTGATTAATCAAATCTCTGCCTCAGCAACGTATAACCTCCTGCCAGAGGGTCAACTGCCTGTCCGAGGGTGGAAGAGGGACAAAATTCATGTTCCTGGCAGTGATTAGATTGAACTAGGTATATGTAATGCCAGATCCAAGGAATTCAAACTGTCGAAGAAGGGTGTTATTCAAGAGTTTGAAGACTCCTGCTCTGCATTATTACGTGTCAATACTGTGCTCCGTGATGCATCTCATCGGCTTGGAGATAACTAAAGAGATATCAGAGAGTTACTTAATGAGCAGGTGGAGTGCATCTGAACCCTCGCCATTAAAGGGGTATGCTGGCCCTGCGGTGCACTATGTGCGTAAATACAGTCGCTTGGCAGCTGCTTTTGGTCCTACAGGAAACATGACCATGATAACCGTGGTAGAGTTATTCCCTGGCTGGGGCTGTACTGAGATAGGTAATCCAGGCGCTTCCAGGTCGTGAGCTTTCTCTGAACAGTGCCTTGTACTTGCTCGACGAGGCTTACAATTGGGCTATGTTCTTAACCTGGGAACGGAACTGATTGACATTAGCAAAGAGTTTTATTCGCAGCACCGCATTATTGCTTAAGAGTTGCATATCGCCAGGAGGTCTCTAGAGTACCTACATGGAAGCCTCGTGCTGAAGATGTTCGATTTTTCCAGTTGAAGCTTTAACAAGTTACATGGAAGTGATACTGACGATAGGCCGCCAACACGTGTTACGCGATTGTTTCCGGATGCATCACATACATGGAAGGCCTCGACTTGGCGTCTCTGATCTCCACTACATTAAAGACTCGGCGCAGCGAAGCCACCGGGAAGGTTCTGCGCCAGTCTGGACTGATCACCTATAGGTCAAGAGATTCGATAGTGGGATCCATCTACCTCGAGAGGAACAACACTGCGATAAGTCTGAGAGGTCAAACGGGGCTCCAACCCCAGGGCATAAAGGTAGAGAACACCGAGGAACACATATGGGTGATAGAGTCATTGCCATCACTGTGAGGAACAATGTATTGCCCCGAGCCTCTCAATCTCCCCTTTCAGTGGCTCCAAAAGCTGAACAATAACTGCGTTCTAGACAATAAGTGAATTGTCGGTAATGCTGTCATGCTAAAAGATGTCTCAAGTTGAGACAATATAGAGCTATTAATGAAGCCATCGCATTGTCATGCTTGAGACGGGTTGCATGAGCGAGCTTTTCTCCCCAAGTTGCTGTTCAGTGACATTCTCTGTGCAATTGTACACAGCAACGCTTGTTAGTTCTTTTGCCGTCATAAAGTTCAATATACATTCACTTGCGTCTCTGCTTGAACAGCTACTTGTCTGTTCTGAGTTAGCCCGAACAGTAATTCTATTTCTTAAAATCGCAAACCAGACGCCATTTAGTATAAATACCTTGCTCAACTCCCCTCTTTGTATCCTACATTCATCAACAGCATTCTGCAAAGGATACTACTTGTTACTTACTAACTCAGACAACCATCACAAGGCACCATTAACAACTCACTCACTCACGTCGGAATAACTACGAGCATCATGTCTCAGTTTCTCCCAGCAGTTGCCATCCTCTGGAAGGTTTGCACTACCGTCTTGATCGCGATGAATTTCATCAACAGCGTCCCTCGCCAACCTTTTCTGCTCCTTGTTCCCTTTATATCTTCTCACGTTCTTCGTCAACTCCACAGATACTTTTTCAGGGTCTATGTTACTTATCTTCTACCGAATCATCCTGTACCTCCTATTATTCCTCTTGCATCTATCCTGATCGTCACCTTTTCGCTTATACTCTGTCTCGGTTTTCCAGACCGGGAGCCTCAACTAACAGAGTCGCAAACAGCACATCCCGCTGATCCGTCATCGGATAGCCAAGACCGCCAGGAGCACGGAGATAACTCCCAAGATTATAGCAACGTCAAGATGTCCTCTGATATCCCCTTGGAGAACTTCGCAGGCAACCGTCTCAAGATGTGTCCCAGCAACAACTCACCTGTTGACACCCTGTTCAAAGTTCTTGAGCGTCTGTGCAACTACCGGATGGCAATTGTTGTCCGGTGTATCTCTATGGTGTCCGAAATCTTCCCTCAAGATATCTACATACTCGGCCTTCCGTACCAGGATACCTATGATACCTATTTTCTTATGAGCGGAACTGGTTCTATTCAATGTATTTTGGGTGGAATCCGCGAAGTCTGCTCTTATTGGCTGGAAACGATCTTTGTGTCTTATCTGATGCGCTGGTTCGTGTTGCCTCTACTCTATTTCTTGGTGGCTGCTATGTATACGGTCTTTGCTGATGGAACAGTTTGCGACCGTGCGATGGCAATCGCAAATTGGGCAGAACAGGGGACTGAATGGTCGACTGCAACTGTCTTCTTTGGATGGTTTAGGGATTGGATGGCAAGACGCAATACTTCAAACAAGTGAAATGAAGGTCAGTGTACGATAGAAAGGCCGTAAGGTCAACAATAGTTTAGATGTATTTGTAGGGTACTTTAGCAATTATCATTCAGTGTATATCAACTCGTTTAGTTACATCACTAACCTCCAAGTCTAAATTATTGTTTGTCTCAGTTTCTCTCGCCCTGAGTGTAACTCCTTGTGTAAAGTGAAGTCGCTCACGATAACTTATCAGCTTTCTCACGACAAGACGGTTCTGTAAGACAGAGCTGACCAAGACAGGAAGTATGTGATAAGGCATTGTAGCGCAAATCCCTAAGGATACTGTGACGATAGTGTCCGGGGCTATGAGTTCGAGATGCTAGCCAGTTCACGTTCGGAGTATCTGGAACAAGAGCTGTGCACTTAGAAGTCTTCTGCACATCTACAGACACTTAACTCATTGGGTGTACCAAGAACATTGAGCGACAGGCATCTAGTCATGTTTCGATAGTAACCGAGATGATTGGAAAGCCACTGTTCACATCGATCTTCACAATTTCATCGCCTACGAGTGTGAGATTTTGAACCCTCTACCTGATCCAAGAACAAAGACCGGATCACATCACTCACCATTTACCGAGTTTCAAGACCTCTACCACTTCGCATAACCCTCCTCTTCTTCCTCTAAGTTCTGTCTGCCGGAATAAGCTCTCAGCCACAAGTCTCAGCTGCAAATAACACTTCTAGCTCACAACTTAGACACCCCCTTTTCCTCTCCGTCTCCCTTCGCATTTATCTCATCGAAAGTACCATGAAAAGACTTCGCCAATCCCTTATTCATTCCCATTATTTTCACATTCTAGATCAATCCGTTCTCAATCATGCAAAAAGGAGCTGTAGCAAGGAGAGAGAATTATATGTCGATCAAAGATCGTCCTGCCGTTGAGTGATGGTGTAGGCGCAGAATCTGGCACTGGTGTCGCTTTTCACCGCAAACCATAGGATGGAAGCTTGCTTATTTGGAGATTGCCATGTATGCCCCGTAGTTTAACTAGCCATTAACTTTTGAGCATTAATTCTTTTTGGATTCAATAAGAATGGTTGGCGGTATTCTTTACTGTTGCTCAATCGCGCGATAGCATGTCCTTGGCCTTGAACATTGGATCTGATGACTGTCATGCATTCCAGGCAAACGTGATGGCAGCAAAGTCTGGATCAGCGAGACCTCGTCTTCACTTCAGCCTATCAGGCAATCCAATCGAACGGTTACCTAGGTGAATCGCGCAGCATCTCAATCCCGAGAAATGTGCTCTAGTTGGACTTGAGTACCATTAGCTGGGGGTGACTGAACATGTGTATTTTTGCTGTCTATCAACATATAATCAGCTAAAATTAGAGGCACTTTTTGTGAAAGCATAGTGCTGTTCACCGATGTAAGACTTCGGCCTCTTTCGTAGATATTGTAAGGGCTCAGGGTCTTGCCCCTCGTTTGTAATCCATCGATGTCCCAGCAGTGCAACATCCGTCGACTTCAATGTAAGTAGCGCTGTGATTTTGGACTGATCATCGGAGGAGCTGACCATTGGTTCTTGGAATTCAAGAGATCAATTACTTTTTGGCTCTCAAGACACTTTGTCTTGCATGGAGGTAGTCTGCAGTAGGGTGCATGCTTCAGAATAGGAGCTAGGGTCGCCTCATTCTGCTTGTCCCTTTGGCTTGTTCTTCTGCGACACTATCTTGCTCCTCATTGTTGATTTCTTCTTTTGCAGTAATTGGAGCCTTCGGCCTGTTCCTTAATGTCTTCGACTTCATCTTTTGGCCAATGCCTTCCAGGTTTTCCACATTCAGCGGCCCGTATGCTCATCTTCCGCCTGAACCCGCACTTCCTATCAGATTCTTTGATCTTCTCTCCCTATGCTGAATTTTGCATTATAGGATTCCGTATTTTGGACCTATTCCTCACCCCCTCGAAGATGTTTGAGAACAAGTAGCAGTACTCATCCATTTACAAGGGAACCTTTCCGTGACATGTTTCAGTCTTGGTGAGCTTGACGATGAAGGAAGAGCCCTCTTACCTCTTGGTAGTACTCAACAGGGGCTCTCTGCTTTGGTCAGACTCTAAGGTTAGTAATACGAAGGTACATACCGAGCCCTATAAGGATTGGAACAATCAGATGAAAGTTCCGGAAGGTGAGATATGGCTGTCAGCCCCAAGAAAAGAGCATGATCACAACCTTGTTCACTATAGAAATAAATCCGATTGATGGCGCAAGGTGAAGAACCATAAGAGCCACTGGGAACGAATTATTCCAAAGACTAGTCGTCTTCGAGAAACTCATGAATGTCGAAGAATAGTGGGAATGGCTGTAGTTGAGTGCTTCTGCATACCTTGGCAAGTCACCCTTTGCAGAAGTGTTCAATTGTTATTCACCACTGCGTTTGACGGGACAGAGTCATTTCGCTCACTGACGTGGTGGGCCATTGACTGATATGACAGGTTCCATCGTTGACATGTTGTGCTCATATTTAAGAGATGTCACGCTGTTGAAG
Organism: Fusarium globosum; assembly: GCA_013396165.1. NCBI lineage: Eukaryota > Fungi > Ascomycota > Sordariomycetes > Hypocreales > Nectriaceae > Fusarium > Fusarium globosum. The sequence continues at coordinate 77,049 of JAAQPF010000646.1, forward strand.
TTAGAAATTGGCCGCCATTGACATCATCTGATTATATACAGCAGTCGGATTCCTCAAAGAAGAACCTGGAGTGTCTGATACTCAGTACTCGCCAGAAGATTCGAGGTGGCTGGATCTGGAGGTGAAAGCTTAACTGGCGATACTGCACTTGAAGGAGGAAGCACTGGAATTTTCACATCTTGAGGACTGAATCGGGAGGGCAGGCTGCAAAGCTTCTGTCTGGATGTCTGAGTAACAGTCCAGCCAAAAGAGAGCATGGGATTGATCTAAACTTAGAACATGATGGATATGGGTGTAGAGTTCGAGCGCGTTTATTTATGTGAGGTGATGATAGATGTTACCTGCTCTAAGATGCCAGGGCGTGGTCTGTAGAAAGTCGGCCTAGGACGGGGTCAGATTGGAAGAGCATTTGAACTGGCGAAGCTCGATAATGGGGCGCGTTCTTGTTTGGTGTCGTGATGCATGCCACGAGTCTGCAAAATGTTGTATATTGTCACCGGTATAGAAGAACTGAATGTGTTTGGATCCTTGAGGATATGTACCGTTATGATGGTATATCTGAGAGTTTGGTAATTCCTGTGGTGATGGGGGAAAGGCTGGGGATATGACATGATGTGACTCTGAGGCTTTGTGCGTTGGTCAAGAAACCCATACATCAGCAAACCAAAGGCTGAACTCAAGGAGACAAAAGTCATGAAGACCGTGTAGGATCACCATAGAGGAGGAACCTGACACGCGACCCTGCCAACGCCATGTTCCATAAGCCTCTACTGACACTGCGCTGTCATGAAGTTGTAACAAATCCTTTGCATGTAACGATGCAAGAGGCTGATGACAAAACAGACACATTTCGCTATGCAAATGCCTGCATAAGTGGAGTATTCCATGCCGAACATTCCAAGCTATTATGATGTTTTTGATGTGTTCTTGTACATTGTTTATTTGAACTGTGACTTCCTACTTAGTCTCTATCGTAGTTCACCGACATATGCAACGAGATCGGTTCCATGGTTGAAAGACTTGGGAAGCTGGTTCGAGGGACTGCTCCAAGTCATTGCTGAGGGCTTTGTGGTCCTGGTCTTCGTCATATCTTCTCATATGCTTGAAGGTGGCTATCGAGCTGGTGACCTCCCTTTAAATCCTCGAAATAGCTTTAACTACTTTGCGCTTAGCCAAGATCTGGAATATCGAAGATGTATTATGTTGCTTTCGGGTCGAGATATTGTTTCGGTGACCTCGTTAATAAGCTATGACTTCTTCCATCATGGTAGTCGGGATGATCGTGTTTTGCTGTCGATGCCTGGGCAGACGAACTGCCCTGTTCATTTATTGTGGTAAAGTATGTTCTCCTGTCGTTGTAAGTGCCGTCACCTTCAGCCGCCTGGTGGTCTATGGCGCAGATGCGGGACAGGGTTTCCACGATTCGGGTCTCCGCAAAGTCTGGCCATAGTGTTCTGTACCTTATTATCCTGATCGATACCTCAGTGTAGAGTTGGATATTGTCAGCTATATGGGTCATCAAAGTCAGTTGAGCCCTGAGAAGTGACACTTGTGTCGTGTCGAGGTGATGATGGGGTTTCGCATCCATCATATTCAAGAGCGCCTGGCATTCAGCGACCCGCGAGCCAAAGATACATACCTCGACCAATCTTGACGCCCCTGTTCTCCGGTGTCTCTGTCTTGTCCCTGTGGTCAGTATCTGTCCCGCTGAATCGTTGGTACGCCATCACATGGAGCCGCCGTCATCTCCTCGCCGCACCGACCTCTTTCTGATCCCATCTTATCTGCAGACCTCGGTACTGGGACCCCACAATCCTGCTCGCATCCTTCCTCAGCCTGTTTATGAATAGGATAGAACTCAAAATGGAGCGTAATTCGAGATGCAATATTGATCGCTTGCCGTGTTGTCGCAAGTTCCCAGCATGAGGGTCATGTGAATGCCTTGTTGGTCTGCATGCACATGATGCCGCTCCGTCATCTGTGGCCGAGTTGAGTTGAATATCAGGAGCAATTGTCAGAGCGGGCCGTTGGATTGTATGTCCTTTGTCGTCTTTGAGTCGTCGTATATAGTGTCAATGGAAGGTCTGCTTGTTTGCTTCTGTCTCGGGGAGTGCACCGTGCGACTTGCAGTGTTGTTCTTGACCATAATGAGGATAAATGGCTCAGTTGTGTGCCCTAAGCATCATCCTTGTGACATAGCTAGCTATTGCCCGGAGTCGAAGATCAGAGGCGCGGTCTGTTCCGTGAAGCTCTTCGCGGTTGGCCAGTGAGGGGAGGCAAGGCGATGAGCCATCGACGAATGAATACAAGACCGCAAATACTCTTCTGGGACAACCAGAATATTGCCAGCTTGTGGTGAGGTCCGGGGCTGTCGACAACGCCATGTTGCGGTGAGAAACAATATGTCAATAGCGACTCGCCAGGTATACAGGTTCTTACCTCTAACGGAAGATTAAGGTACATGCGCTATTAATACATACTCAATGCCAGCTTTCATGCTAAGACGCCTTTTGGCGTTTGAGTAACCGAGCTTGCTTCAATTGTGTTATGTGGATGTTGAGGTCGCTCATGTCTGGGCCAAGACAACTATCTCGTTTCTGCAAAGCACAATCGAACTTGCTCAGCAGCTTCCCACATCCAACTATTACGAGCTCACACTGAGTTCTCTCATCATGGCTCACCAGTAACAGCACGGTCAATACTCGTGTCGCCAGAACGAAGATGTAGATGAACCCATTATCTTCGTACCACAACCGAGCGACCAAGCTCACCTTCGATCCTGGGAGACAGCGACAGTTCGTACCTTGGCCACATTGCGACGAAATTTATAACCTTCTTCGGTTCCCTGTCTGCAATCTGCCATCTCGGGAAATCCGACGATCTGAACTCCGATCCGGCTAGATGCCCACTTCCTTTGTTGAAAGATAGCAGCCGTATAAAGACTTCCTTTCAAAGGGGCGATACTCTGTGGCGAATTGGTGATAATCAAGTATGATTTACTACCCTTAGGGACGTGCTAGGCTCTCTCGGCTAGATCAAGCTCTCAGCCATAAGTCTCAGCGGCAAATAACACTTCTAGCTCACAACTCTTAAGGACGTGCAACAGCCCTTGTCCTTCTCGCCTCTCGTATATCCTACTCTATCGACGTCTCGATGTGATGATAGCTTCGCGGACATGCAAAGGCCTAGGGATACGGACCGAAACACTACCCATCACGCAGCAGAGCGACCAGTCTACTCTGGTCAGAAGGATTGGGCTATGGCACAGCATGCGGGCTGGTAACTGCCCAGGCGAGTATCTGCTTCTGGAAATGGGGAAGGGAGCGGAGCGACATCCTAAGGTAACATGCATTATGGCGGGCTTAGACAGCATTGGTTCTATACCGGCATCTCGATAGCGTTTACGTCAGATCTGAGCAACCGTAGTCACACTGACAGGACTTGCTGGTCGCCGATATGCGTGATTCAAGAGATCGACCGCAAAGCTGGCCGAGTGTCCCAAGCCGAGGGGCATAAGTGTGCTCTTGATCGTAGCTAACCGTTTGGTGGTTTCGCATTAATCCAAATCAGGGACTGGACCTGGTACTGGTGATGAAAGTTCCAAGGCTTTATATGAAGGAGACTGTACCCAAGTGTGTAGTCCACTAATGGGCGACGGTGATATCCTCATCTGGAGTAAAAAATGCTGGAGCTAATCATACCTCCACGAGATACACCGAGAACGCCCTTGACTATCGGTGGTATGGGAAATGCTGGCTTTACCCTACACTTTTTATATTACCTATCATTAGTTTTTCGTCGTAAAGTTTATATCTACAGTCGATTGCATGTCTCTTGTCTCTTCCCACTATGGTGATTCTGGCAATGTCGATAGGTCTCGTCGCAAGGAATTGCCCTAACGGTTGACCCATTGACTGATGAATTGGCGGCAATTAGTTTTCTCATCACTGACATTTTCGCCGGTGGTCTTTTTGATTGTAGCTCTTTTGAGGTATCAACTGAGGTTGAGGATCGAGAGTTGAGGAGGGAGCGCATGTTGGGTAGCACAGAACTTGTCTCATATTACGTCCTACTTCTGGCAGAACCCCGGAGAACATTTTGCGATAGACAAACTCTGTAAATCACCTATGTAGTTATTGAAACTGTTATAATCGGTGTCAAATTCCCTCTCGGTCGTGTTTGCCCGCCCCCCTGAGGAAGCTTTGTTGACTGCGTTACTGTATTGTGACTTTGGCCTTGATATATATGGGTTTGCGCCGCCTTATGCGGTGGTTTTGTCAATCCCAACTGAGCTGAATATTACAATTAGATTAACAATCGATGTCAAAGCTCTTTTGTCAGTAAGCCTGTTATTGTGCTTGTTTGTGAGCCTTACCCGTGAAGTCATCCCAGCAGGTTTAGGGTGGACACTGAGCATGCCTTGGGGGCAAGAAAATAGCAAACCTTACTGTAGGGTGCTAAAATAAACTTAGTAAAAATTATCCTAAACTTAGGCTATATTACTAAAGTCTTTATATTATTAGGGTGTTAAAATAAACTTGGCAAAAACTATCTTAGACTTAGGCTATATTACCTAAGTCTTTGTATCATTTAGGATTGAGGTCCTGTGTTTTCTTTCCTCCCCTTGGCATGGCCTGTCGACTACACTGAAGATTGCCAGCAGGGGAGTTTTACAGGCCATATCTGGGCAAGTGACAGCAGAAGATTAAGCCATTAATTCTTGTCTTTTTTCCTTGTCTGTTCGACTCTATGATCATGGAGCACAGAAGAATATATAATCTAATTATATACCTATTTATTCATGCTCTTGATGTGCAGCTTGAACCGCCAACTTTTAGCTCGTTTTGGCTGAATGTCGCGACGTTTCCCTTATCGTTGCCCTGTGGCTCAAGTGGCTTGTGCTGTAGTGGCGCACAGAAGCTGGTGGTTGTGGCGCAGGAAAAGTGACGTCAGGGTGTCAGTAAAACACTTAACCCGTACGTCATGCTTACCCAGATTGGCACTGGGCTGCATCTATGGGTAAAAACAAACATCACAACTGGTCTTCGAGCTCGAGCTTATCATCATCATCCACATCAACGCCTGCGCCAGCGCCAGCAGCAGGGTTCACTATGGATAATCCTGCAAAATGGCGTCCGGTGTGCAGGCCGAAGACGAAAAAGCCCATGTGAAAAGATACATCGCACGCGTCGTCGACTCCTCCCCCTCAGAAAATGTCACCGCGGCTGACATCGCGTCGCGCAACCTTCAACGACTCCCCTCACCCGACCGTCGCCAGGTCCTCGATGGCCTCGTGAAAGAGGCTCCGAAGCTCAAAGGCATTCAAAACGAAGTACGAGAACATCAAGCCCATCTTAACCGCGCAACGCGACGCGACGCGCAATTGACCTACCTCGACAAGGCTTGGGATGGTCGCCAGAACTGGGCGAATCCGACCTATATGCCACGCATCACGGAAAAGGTCTCAATTAGTACAACAGCGCCTCTTACAACAATTACCAAGCTGGCAGTTAAACATCAGATTGCGTTACCTGGTCTTTGGCAGCCCGGAGGCGAATTGCACGATGCGGCGTTCGCGTACGGTGAGCACATACTCACCAAGGATAAGGCTGCTGCGGCTTTGCGTGCCTTCAAGTTGCGGATAGAAAAATTAGACGGTCCTGACCTGGACCCTTGCAACAATGAGACCGAATTGTCAGCGTCGGAGTCGGAGTCAGAGGAGGATCGTGCTGCCAAACGCCTGAAGCACACCATCGAACGCTCTCCATCTGTCGAGATTGGCCGCCGCGCTCGCATACCATCCTTCGACCATCGCGATAAATTGTTTTCGCCTGAGCAAAAAGTCCCTCAAGATGCTGATGATGATGATGAATACTACGTGGCTCTTCCTGGTATGTACTATGTGCCGATCTTCACTGTCACTTCTAACAAGTTACAGATGACGCCTCTTCTCCCCACCCGCGCCTCTCAATCTCGCCAATCCGCCGCGATCCATCCTGTGCTTCATCCATCATTGATGATGATGTCGCTGCAGCTGCCCCTGTCGACGAAGCAGAACCCAGCCAAACGACTTCACAACGTGCCCAGCAGCAACTCCAGGACCCCACTGCACAGCTGACAGACGACGTGCTGAACCTACTGCTGCAGCACATCACTCGTACCTGCAGAACCCCAGGTGCAAAGGTCCTTGACCCTTTGTACATCCAAGTTGACAACGAAAAGTCCCACCAACCTCCCGCCGGTTTCACCAGAGTCTGCGAGTCGAATAAGGTCATCTACATCCCCCTTCACCATCAAAACCAAGGTGGACATTGGAGCCTTGCCGTATTGCGCCCGGAGCAAGCTTGCATCGAGCACTATGACAGTCTCCATAGCCGACAACGCGAAAGTCGGATCCAGGGCTGTTTTGAGAGCATGCTTGACGTTCATTCTGTCCAGCTTTCTCGCATGGTAAGTTGGTACTCGTTGATCCCGTTCCTCCACGCTGACCAATCTTTTCGGTAGTCTTGTCCTCAACAAGAGGATTCTGTCAATTGCGGTGTGTTTGTCGTCTGCTTCCTCGGCTTTCTACTCAACAAGCTTCGCTTTCCGACATCGCTGGACCCAGCACCTACGAGACAGAAGCTCCTAAACATGGTTGTCGATCCACAACATGAGCCAAGTACTTCTACTGGGAATGTGACTTTCCGGAAAGGACAACGTCAGCCAGCTGCTTCTACTGCGCAAAAGTTCATGGATCTCGGGGTTCAGGTTCTAGAAACAGGTTCCGGACCAAGCGATGTTCTCGGTGCCAGTGAACGTACTCCACCACAAACCGCCCGATCGATTCCCCAAGTCCGAGAACGCATTGCCCGGCTTGTGATTGACATCAACACCCTGTCAGCTCGTCTTGACCCTCTCATCCAGAGGAACGCCATCTTCAATACGGTCGCAAGAGCCCTTGCGGTGATGGAAGAAGCACTGAACAAGGCGCCGCAATTTGGTGCCCCTGGCTCTTTCTGGCAGTCTGAAAAGGAAGCTTGCCGTGCAAACAACCTACTTGCCGCATATCGTGCCGTGGAAACCCTGGCTGGCTGTGATCCACAAAGTGATGCTGATGAGATTGCAACTCTACAAGCACAGCTTGATCTTGCGAGAGCGGAGCTGCGTAAGGCTCGACGGATATTCAAGGAGTTGGCGAATGCTAGCTTGGCCGCATCTTTGTCGTTGGTGCAGGAGTCAAGGAGGGGTGAGTAGAGACTGTAGATGAGGCTGTCGATAAATTGGAAACGAGTCCTCTAAGGTAGATTAAATTATGCCTTTCCATCACTGAGGTGCTAACTTACTTAACTCTACCATTCTACACGTGTCTGTTGATGATGAGAGAGCTGCTGGTTGTTTTGGTAAGCGGCTCAGTGATCTGTGGTGATGTAAGGTCGATTGGTGAAAGACTCTTCTTCTGGTGGCCTTGTGATATTCTCCTCAACAATGATTCCTTGCTTGATATTCATCGAGTCTTGGTCATAACCGGGACTACGAGTTCACAAATGACAAACACTTCCAGATTGATTGGAATCTTCAGTATTCAAGCACGTATGTGAGGTAGCTCACATCAATTGGGGGCATAGTCGATGACGAAGAGAGATGCTGATGAGAACAAACATTAAGGCACTCACAATGCAATGACAGCGACCATGTAATGCCTTAGTCAATAAGCTGTAAGTGCAATTAGCAATCACACAAGGAAGTCTGTATTGACTCCTGGCCCAAGCTGATGCCAAAAGACTAGGTGTAAGACGAACGATGATATTGTATGTGTCATGGACTCATTGGCCACCAAGTGTCGAGATGCGTTATACTGCCAATTGGTAACACCCTTGGGATCCATTGACATATATGAAGAAAATGAAAATATGCCATTAAGCAAGTTTACTTACATCTTGGGGCGGCCTGTTTTACAGATGATGCTTCAAAGATGGGCTGTCTTCGTGGGACATAACCTCAAGATGCTGTGACGTATCGGGCTCACTATGGCCATCGACATTGCAAGACCATTTTCGAGATGAGTGAATCTCACACGATATCAGAGCAACGCCGCCAGACTGCCGTGTTCAATGCAGTGGCTTTTCTCGTGGGTCTTGGGAGCGTCAGATGATCCCTTTGCGCGTATGCAGACCAAGAGAACTCGCTGTTGCCTAACACCTGTTGTCTAATCAGACGAGATGCGCTCTGAGTCGTTTCGTCATCCATATTTTCGTCTGGTACTGGCTTGTTATAACGCTCTTGTTTGCGGTTAGATGACTGAAACAGTAGTCAGAGTTTGAAGATCTTGATGAGCTTGGTGTACTGTATCTCAACTGGTGGGAGCGGATTCTCGGCAATGGTGATTTGTATCTCCAGGGCCTCGACGCTTTTGGACAGAGGGCTTAGCTGGCCTTTCTGAAAGGTGCACTGATTGCTTCAAATCGGGCAGAAGCTTTACGAGAAGAGGCTGAATGCTCAGCAGCTGGACAAACTTCTATGACAGAATTCCAAAGGGCTTGGATCGAGATTGGATACAGTATTTAAAATGATTAGCCAAGCCGAGGACTGCTTGTTTTAGTGTTCTCAGCAACAGACGGCGTTGAATACTATGGCCCTGAGAATGGAATGAACACACTTTTACGTTTCGGATCTGAGGAGTAGACGGATCATGGCGATGAGGGTATATCAGCTACACTTCCCGGTTTCCAACACAAAATAAACTGGCGCGGATCAGCCAGTCAACACCTCACTATTCTTTGTCCTAAAAAGTCACCTGTTGACATGGAAATTCAAGGTGGTAATCCTCTTCTCAAAATCGATTGAGGCGAGACCTATATCTGCCAAAACAAGCATCACCCTCTCTTGACTCCATCGTGAACTGTAAGCTCACAGGCCAGGCCTGGCCCACGCATGTCTTTCTAGACGAACTCATCTCAGCTGTAAATGGAGTGATGTAACACACTTGGCAGCACTATTAAGAAGAAACAAAGACTCTAGCCGGGGCCCCCACCGCCATCTCTACGTGCAGTTGCGTTGCCACATCCAAGTACCAGGATATTGACCATCTTTCCTTTCACCAGATAGCATAAAGTGCACATTTAGAACGGAGCTTCCCTTTATGCTGCTTATGGAACCGTGGCTCTGGTTTGAGATCAATGGGCTATGGCAGGTGAGTATGTTGCTACATTGCAGTATTGACCTTCATGGACGTCAGGCTAGTAGGGACAAAGACCTCGTGAGTACACGCACCCGCTGTCCATGGAGAACAAAGAGACATGATAGAGTGTTTGCTTCTCCTGAGGCATCTTTTCTCAATGTTTCGAGGTCCTTTACCATTCTATCACGTACACAGATGCGGGTGAAAGCGAATCAAGTTTCATGATCATTTCCATCGAGCCATTTACGTTAAACATCGTCGTTATGTTCATCGGGTCTCTTGTTTTCATCAGCCGCCCTATACTCGTCACTAGCACTGTTGACCAAAATTGTCTGTGCAGGTTATTCTTCGGAACCAACTCTGTCGCCATCAGAGATCGCTTGAGCCCGGTTATGCCTTTGGATGCATTTATTGACTGCCAGCAATCGAACTATAGAATGGCCTCTGTAGCAATAGGCATATTGTATCCTCCAGGATTCTGGTCTCTTCGCATTCCCAGTCTCTAATCTTTAGTAACTACTTATTTCAGGAAAGATTTATACTTATATTATGAATAAAATTACAAATGCGCTAAAATAAAACTTATACTTAAAGACCTTTTTTAAGCTCTTAGGTTTTCAGGCATTAAAAGGATTCAATTTCACTTAAGCAAGATAACAAGGCTAGTAACCTTTGCCACATCTAACTTAGCATATTAAACTCCCTACCTGCCACTCCAGAATCTAGACTATCCTGCAGAGCGCTATATATTTTAGCAATATAGGCTCCCTCGGCTGCTTTGCTAAATGTAAAGTTATCTATAGTTCTTAAAAGTGAATATAAAGGGGAACAGGCACCTAAGTTGTGTATAGCTACCTATAAGCGTCTGGCAGTATAAAAGGCCAAAGCTTAAAATATTTATTCTCTTATACTAAAGTATAGCTAGTAAGGTATACTATGTGCTTTTAAAGTTTTTAATAGATAAATTAATATATAATTAAGG